>OVBX01007527.1:0-10755 GCA_900406325.1 Erucastrum elatum
TTTAAGATAACAATATATTTTTAAATAAAAATTGATGTTGTTGTCAAAAATAATGTTTTAATTTAGTAAAATTTAAAAACTAAAAAATTGAAAGATTCATTAAATTTTATAAATTTAATATTTTATTTAATTTTTTAATTTAAACAAATAGTATATTTATTAATAAATATTTATAAAAGAATTATGCATGCATGTGCAGGCAAATCACCTAGTATACTATTATTTGTGAAGAAATTTTTCGCAACGAAGCTCTCACGTTGAAAGTTAGAACGGTTAGTATTGTTTATACCCTTAATGAATAATTATATATGATTATATATAATTAACAATAAATTAAAAACGAGAATCATTGATTTAATAATTATTCTTATCTAAAATATATAATTAACCATAAGATAAAAAATCATTTATTTAATAATTATTCTTAAAATAATTTATATTGTATTATCTAACAATTATTTTACAGTATATTTTTTTAAAACCTAAAAAATAAATCCATATATATATATATATTTATATTACAATTTTATGTATACATGAATGTTTTTAAATTTATTTTATGCAATAAAAATAATTTTATTATACTGAAAAAATTTATCATATATAAGGAATTCGGTATTTAAAGCATTAATTGTTGACAGAGAAAAATTAATTACTAAATATTTTAAATGCTTAACTAATGTTTTAAGTTTGTATTACGTGATAAAAATATTTATACTATGATGAAATATTTTGTATATATAACAAATTGTTTTTTATTTATTAATTAATATTTTGAATGTATAAACAATAAATTATTGTAATAGTATTTGAATCTATAAGCAATATTGTATCTTTTATAAATATCTAAAAATTATAATGTCCATACATCGGACAAGATACCTAGATATCACAAATAATATAGTGATATTGTAAGCGGAGTTCTCACGTAAAAAGCTAGAGCACTTAATATCATTTACACTCTTAACAAATTAATATTTTTATTCATTATATATTATATAGATTTCCTATAATAAAAAATTGTTAAAAAAAGGAATATGTAATTTTCTTAAAGTGTTGTTTAAAATCACATTTTTGTTACTTAATCTAATCATTATTTATTTATTTTTATAAAATAAAATCTGTGAAATAGTAGGATAAGTCTTTGTATATATCAATCGATTAAATTAATTTATCGTTATCCCTGCTTTCTTTTTTTTAGTTTTTAAAAAGTTATAATAAAGTTTTAACTTTAAGTTTATTTTTTTTATTTTTTTCTTTTAATTTTGTGTTTTCTTTTTTTGAATATTTTTATGTATATTGTTAAAGAGATGATTACAATGATAACGAAAGTTATAAAGATGAAAGTTTGCTCTTTTTTTACTTCATTGCATGTTTGATGTGTTGTTTTTTCAAATCTTATAAATTTAACTGTGTTTTAATAATGAATATAAAATACAAGAAAAGAATGGAAGAAATTTAAAATGACTAAAACCATAAAGAATAATTAATATAGTGGTTTTTATATGCTGTGATTTATATATTAATAAATATTTATAAATAACTAAGCCCGCAAGTACATGCAAGATAACTAGTTTATACATTAAATTAGAGGATTATAACGTTAATGTTGTATTAAAAGTAATCAAAGATATAATGTGAAAAAATTATAAAGTCAAAGTTATAAAAAGACAAATATGTTCTGATAATGGCCTTATTAGCCAATTTCTCCTATATTAAACAACCAAACATTTTTAAAATAGAACCTTGCATTTATGTATTATTAACAAAAATTGTCATAATGATGATATGTCAATATCAACAAATTTTTACACAATATTGTAGAAATATTACTCCATGGTTCTCTATCATTAATTTACTATATTAGGTGTTATGTATTTTTTGTTTGACACAAGCCTTCCAGTTTACCACACTCATATCTGGAACTCTAAGATGCTGTTGGCATGTTGGTTCAGTCATGTTGTAATAACTTTCGTCCCCAAAACTTTAAATCCTTATGGAAGGAGTCTCGTAGTATCTTTTGGTGTTAGATTCGGATTTATTATGGGCTTCCAACTTAAAACTAATTGACAGTTAGTGGATTGACTCTAATCTTTTATATAGTAATAGATTAATTCTTATATTTCTGATGTGTGATGTTTCTCAAAAATACCCTCTCTCACGCTCAGACGTCTACGTCTGAAGCGTGGACAAAGTGGGAATAACATCCACAGAGAGCCCAACATCGGTGTAGTAGTAGTAGTTGTAGTAAATTAGGTCAAATGATCATATCGCTCTGATACCATATTAGATACGGATTTATTATGGGCTTCCAACTTCAAACCAATTGGCAATTAGTGGATTGACCATAACCCTTTATATAGCAGTAGATTAATTCTTACATTTTCGATGTGGGATGTTTCTCATCAATACCCTCCCTCACGCTCAGACATCTAGGTCTGAAGCGTGGACAATGTGGGTATAACATCCATAGAGGATCCAACATCGGTATAGTAGTAGTAAATTAAGTCAAAGGATCTTATCGCTCTGATACCATATCAGATTCGAGTTTATTATGGGCCTCCAACTTAAAACCAATTGACAATTAGTAGATTGACCATAACCTTTTATATAGTAGTAGATTATTTCTTACATTTTTGATGTGGGATGTTTCTCATCAATATCTGGTCTCTAACAAACCATTACACAATATAACAAACAGTAGGAAAACGACATATTCTTTAGATTGAAGCCAAGAGTAAAAAGTACCTATTAAGGAGAGGAACTTTGGTTGAGATTCTCTCTTCTACAAAGAAAGAGAAGAAAAGAAACGATCTCTCATAGCCATGCATGAGAAGGTCTGAATAGCCTTTTCCTTAAAGTATGCAATCTTCAAGCATTAAAAGACTCCAAGCTGCATCTTAATTTTGTCCAACATTAATTTGAGAGAGAGAGAGAGAGAAATATTATTTCAGATTCCACAGTTCTATGGGTCGCGCTCCCCAATGTCAGCATGTGGTTGTCGTTGGAGTGGTTACAGCAGACCGGGAGAGACCGGGGTGACCCGCTGTTGTAGGCAGTGAGCAGATATCGGCGAGAACGGCGGCGGCGGTTTGGGGACGATCAAAGTCTCCATCTCTAAGGTTTTCACTGCTTGTTTCCGGTTTAATCCAGTTTTTCTTTTTAGTTCAAATTAGTATGTAACTAATAAACTATTTGGCCGGTTTAAGGCATTTATTTTTTAAAAAAATATATTATTTCAGATTATTTCTTTATTTTTTGTATCATCCGAAACAGATATTAAAAATTATACATTTTCAGAATGTTCTATTTACAAATGAAAATTGGCTAATTGGTCCATATTGGGAATGAAATTGTCTCTTTACAGGTTTGTAAGTTTGTCAAACTATACCTTTGATTTTTTAAACACGAAATTAACCCTCAAATTAATAAAATGACATAATTTAATAAACTTTAAGATAGTAATTATATTTTGAGAAATTCTTTAGGATGATCCTAAATAAATAAATAGATAATAAAATTTTAAGGAGAATTTGAAAAGTAGTTTTTGGATCTCAAAATAATTTTTAAATATCTTTTTGAACTAAATCTGAAAGTTAAAAAATAAAAATTCCTAATTCAAATACGTAAAATATGTATTATTCAGAAATGATAAAAATATATAAAAAAAGTTATTTTTTATTTGTTTAGGGTTTTTGAGAGAAGCCGTGTAAAGATATATCGCTTTAATTGGCTATAAGATTTATTTCTAAAAGTTGGTTACAAACTGGCAATAGCCAACCTGAAACCCACCGCTAGTTTTCCCCACATGGATGTTTTCAGGGTTCAATTTATGGTATAGGTGTGATTGCTCTAACTGAACCAATCCGCCGCTGATCAAGGCTGTGTAACAATACAAAAAATCATCGTTCATCGTTGTATGATCAATTGACAATGTTGGATCCTAAAATACAATTTAAAAATAGAGTTTGCGTTTTTGGTTGTAAGTTATCTAAAACGGGAAAAAATTAAGGACAAGTAACTATAGAAAGTGTATGTTTCATTGATCAATAATTAGAGGTCTTAAAAATCCTCACATTAGAACAAATGTATATATTGAATTGTCCAAGTTTTTCTCTAGTCAAAAACGAGTTATAGATTTTTTTTCTTTTGTTTTTGCAAAACAACGAACGATAGCTTAGATCCCAAGTTGACATAAAGAAAAAAAGATCTCAAATGGTTCTTCCAATGTATACAACACGGTACAATTAATTTTGCCCACTAATCCAATCCACACGGTGTAAAGTTTGACTGATCCATCTCACGAGTTTGTTTTGGCTTGACACTATCAACCATAAATTTTTAGCTGAAAATATATTTATTTCAGCTGATCAAAAATGTTAATTATTAGTAGACTCCTTTGTACATATCAATCCTACAACCAAAGTATTGATATATTTGAATGAGTCACATTCAAAAGAAAATTATATGTGATAGTTTTCCGTAATATAAATCTTAATCATTATTAATATACTTAAAAGAAAATTTATATGGGAAAACTCTTTGATCTTCAACACTCAGGAGACTTCCTATCTTGGCGAGGAAAGAGATGTGACCAGCTAGTCAGATGTCGTCTGGACAGAGCTGTGTCCAACACACATTGGGCTGAAATTTACCCGACTGCACGATGCGAGTATCTCGGGTTTGAGAGCTCCGACAACAAACCCCTACTTTCTATCTTCGATCAGGGGAGGAGAAGACGTAGGGGAGTTTTCCGTTACGATAGGAGACTATGTAAAAATGCAGAGGCCAAACGGGTTATATCTGAGACCTGGACTGCAGACCCGACAGCTTCCGTCAGCTCCAAGCTAAGCTCTACCCGATCTGCCATTTCAGCGTGGAATAAGTCTCAACAACGCAACAGCCAACTGATTATCGAACAAAAGAAATGGGAACTTGACAAAGCACTATCCAGTCCTCTCAACGATACTGTTCTGATTCAAAACATATCTGAAACACTGAACGCGGCATATCTTGCTGAGGAAGAGTATTGGAAACAACGGAGTAGACTCATGTGGCTTAAACTTGGAGATCGTAACACGGGGTACTTCCACGCAATAACAAAATCGCGTAAGAGAGCAAATGGATTCTCTGTTATTGAAAGAGAAGATGGCCAGATGGTTCATAAAGAAGAGGAAATCATTTCAGTCATTGGGAACTATTTCCAATCTTTATTTGAATCCACCCCGGGTGATAGAGAAGAAACAGTTAGGAGGGCTCTCCAACCCATTGTTTCAGACGAAGAGAACCATCTTCTTACTGCCATACCTTCTGCCGATGAAATCAGAGAGGCAACCTTCTCCATACACGCGGACAAAGCACCAGGCCCTGATGGCTTCTCGGCGGGCTTTTTCCACACCCACTGGGCAGATGTCGGACCAGACATAGTAAGCGAAGTGCAAGAATTCTTTCGAGGGGCTCCTCTACCGATGGGTATAAACGACACGCACATTCGCCTCATCCCGAAAATCCAACAACCTCAGAAAGTCTCGGACTATAGGCCAATAGCGCTATGTAACGTATATTACAAAATCTATTCCAAGATCATCACTAGACGTTTCCAACCGCTGATGGAGAAACTGATTTCAGAAAATCAATCTGCCTTCGTCCCAGGCCGCGCGATAGGAGACAACGTCCTCATTACCCACGAAGTGCTCTACTATCTTAAGACTTCCCAAGCGGAGCAAAGATGTGCTATGGCGGTGAAGACGGACATGAGCAAGGCGTATGATCGCCTAGAATGGGACTTCATCTCACTTGTTTTGACCCGATTGGGCTTCCACCAAGACCTGGTTCGATGCATAATGCATTGTATCACTTCTGTATCATACTCCTTCCTCATTAACGGCTTGCCTAGAGGGAAGGTTGTACCGAGTAGAGGAATTCGCCAAGGCGACCCTTTATCCCCCTACATTTTCATTATGTGTAGTGAGGTCCTCTCGGGATTATGCAACAGAGCGCAAGAAGAAGGCCTACTCCAAGGCCTCCAAGTAGCACGAGGCTGCCCTCGGATTACCCATCTCTTCTTTGCGGATGATACCATGTTCTTCCTCCAAGCTAGTAAGGAGAATTGTGCATCTCTCAAAACTATTTTGAACCAGTATGAACAAGCTTCGGGACAACTAATAAGTAAAGAAAAGTCGGCTATATCTTTCTCAAGGAAAGCACCAGCCTCTCTGAAAATGATGATCAAGAATGAGCTCTTAATCGAGAAGGAAGGTGGTGTAGGCAAGTATTTGGGGCTTCCCGAACATTTCGGCCGCAAGAAAAAAGATCTCTTCACCTCAATTGTAGACCGGATAAAACAAAAAGCGCGAGGTCGATCAAACAAGCATCTCTCAACTGCAGGCAAGCTAGTGCTCCTCCAGAGTGTGCTCTCAGCCATCCCTTCTTACCCTATGTCATGCTTCAGCCTTCATGTCTCGCTCTGCGACAGAATACAATCGGCGGTGACACGGTGCTGGTGGGATAATGATGAAAACACGAAGAAGATGGCGTGGATCTCTTATGAGAACATGGCCAAACCAAAAGCCACAGGAGGGCTGGGACTTAGAGACTTCCAGAACTTTAACACTGCTCTGCTAGCAAAGATAGGCTGGAGATTGCTACAACACCCATCGTGCTTACTTGGAAAGGTTCTCTTCGGGAAATACTGTCTAGACTCTGATCTATTGTCAGTGACAGTGTCGACCTCCTGCTCACATGGCTGGCGCTCAGTTCTGCTTGGAAGAGACCTCCTGCTTAAAAACCTTGGTTGGGTTGTTGGGGATGGTAAATCTATTAATATCTGGGCTAACCCATGGCTGAGTTCTGAGAAACAACTCCTTCCTATGGGCCCCCCAAATGAGTCTCAACTGGACTTAAAGGTATCAGATTTCATCTCCCCGGGTTTAGGAGAATGGGATATCCCAAAGATTCGACACGTAATTCCTGACTATGAAGAGAGGATTCTCAATATCATCCCCAGCCTAACCGGAGCCGCAGATAAGCTCATATGGTTGGGAACCAGAACGGGTGTCTACTCTACATAGTCCGGGTACTTCACGGCAGTTACAAGTGATGCTGAGAGGCTACAACTCCAAGACGCTCAACAATTCATGTGGAAAACTAATGTATGGAACCTGTCATGTGCACCGAAGGTTAAACTCTTCTCTTGGAAAGTGTTAAAAGGGGCAATCCCTGTGGGAGAAAGGCTCGTGGAAAGACACGTTCCAGCTGATCCTCGCTGCAAGCGCTGTGGCTGCTCAGAATCTATCCTTCATCTCCTCTTCCAGTGTCAGTACGCTCAAAAGGTGTGGCTTTTGGCCCCTTTTGTAACTGAATTGGACGTGAGCGGAACTTTAGATTTAATGAACAGCTGGACTGATTTATGTGCGCTCAAGTGCCTCCCACCTGCTGGTGTTGTTACAAGCCCCCTATTCCCGTGGGTCCTTTGGTCGATATGGAAAGCGCGGAACCGGTTCGTCTTCGAAGGCTTCTCTGCCTCTCCGGAAGAGACCCTCTCTTCAGCCATTGCGCTGGCCCGAGAATGGAGCACTGAAGTTAAAAAAGAGAGCCTTAAGCCACTGAAAACTCCGGCAATACAACACCCCAAGCCTCCTGGAACTATTGTGATAAGATCTGATGCGGCTTGGTCCTCTGTTACAGGCAAAGCAGGGCTTGGATGGGTTATTTTCGACTCCGCTGGTACCCGATCCTTTTCGTCTATGGCCAACTCGATCATTTCTCCACTAACAGCAGAAGGACTCGCTCTTCGAGAGGCAGCGCGGATGTGCCACAGAGAAGGTTTTAAGATGGTCTCCTTCGAGATGGACTCTTCTCAGCTTGTTAAAGCGACCACTGTTGGACCTCCTTCAAAGGAGCTCTATAGCTTAATCTCTGATGTCTTAGTATTTGTTTCAAATCTTGAGTTTGTCTCCTTCACATGGATACTTCGTGAGAGGAATGTCATGGCAGATTGCTTAGCAAAAGCTGCCTTAAATGTATCAGAACAACAAGTGGGTGGTACTGCTTTAACAGCTCCTACCTAACCCACTGATCCTTTCCTTAATGAATATGTGTTTCAAAAAAAAAAACATACTAAAATAATTAATCTTTTGTAAATGGGTTGATGTTAAACACATACAAATTTTAACCATTTTATAACTTTGGGTGAATCTTTAGTATTATTCAATATATCTTCTACGAAACCTAAAAACAGTTAATATATATTTTGAAAGTGGTCACTAGTTGATGCCATTTTGTAGTCAAATTCAAGTGACTAAATAAAGTTTATAAAGATTTATCTGAGTAAAGTACAGTTTCATAAAATCATCTCTGTCCTTTTTGTTGATTCAAGATACCACCTACTTACTTTCCCTTTCTTCCAAATCAAACTTTTCAATGGGTCCAAAACTCTAATTTTTTTGGCTAAGCAAATATAATTCACTAAAACCAAATATGAATGAACACATATAAGTAACCAAGATCACATATGATCCCATGAGATTATTGGAATCAATTAGGATTCCATAGTGAATAAACACTATCCTTAAAATTCATGAAAAAACCAAAGCAAGCGTTAAGATGGATTTTTCCTCTAAATAAATGAATGATCAAAGATGAAAGAAGGTGAAAGCTTTTTGAAGCTACATTTGAATTTTGGAGAGAATATATTCTAAAAGTTTTATAAACCATTTATCATGAGATAATATTTTTTTTATTAGCTACATATTTTTCTTAAACCTTTTAAAAGAACATATCATAGTAATATTGTGTTAATGGGAGTTCTCCTTTTGTTACATGAAGGGGTCTATTGGCCCTTTTTCTAAAACCCCAAGCTACTAATTGAGATGTACCTGAACCATATGTCCATTACAGTGCCGGCTCTTGAAGAGGGGCAACGTCCCTGGATCTATGGGTCCATAATTTTTTTTAATATGATTTTAGTGATAATAAAAATACCACATTAATTTGATAGGGAACAAATAGCTAGTTACTTTATATCAAAAAGGTCCATAATATTTAAATCTTATTTACCTATAATAAAAAAATATATTTTGTTTTAAGAAATACAATGAAAAATATTTAAAAATAGTCCAATTTCTTATGTTTTGCCCAGGGCTATTAAATTGTCTAAGACTGGTCTGTGTCCATAGGCCATATGTCAACTTGACCATTTATTTAAATATATGGTGTGACCTCCCCCCACCCCCAAAAAAAAAAGAAATTAAAATAAGAGAAGAACCTAACTGAACAGTAATTCACTTCAGATTAATAGCCTGAAGAGGCGAAAAGCAGATACATGCAGTTGAAAATTTATTCACTTCATGTTCATGATCTCTTGCATCATGTTCATGCATGCATAATGCGTTCCGATATCGTATCTCTGCGTTCACCAAGTGCAAAATGTATTAACAATAAAAAGTGTAACAAATTATTGCTCCCCCTACTAATCCACACATCTTACAACTAATAAAATATTTAATTCTAAACCAATTCAATCAACGGTTTGCGTGCATCATTTCTCCTCCTTCAATCATCAAACTGATCAATAATTAGGGATCTTAAAAATCCTCACATTAGAACAAATGTATATATTGAACCGTCCAAGTTTTTCTCTAAACAAAACCGAGTTATAGATTTCTTTTTTTTTTGGCAAACCAACGAACGATAGATTAGATCCCAAGTTGACGTAAGGAAGAAAGATCTCAAATGGTTCTTCCAATGTACTTTCTTCCAATGTACAACACGGTACAATTGATTTTTGCCTACTTATCCACACGGTGTAAAGTTTGACTGATCCATCTCACGAGTTTATTTTTGGCTTGACATTATCAACCAATTAAATTTTTAGCTGAAAATATTTCAATTTCAGCTGATCAAAAATATATAATTCTTTTAGTTTCAGTTAGTATTATTATATCATTGAAGTAAAATAAAATTTAAAATATTTTACTTAAAAAATGGTTGATAAAAACAATAAATTATTTTCATAGTTTTGAGAAATAAAATCAATTTACGCTGTTTTCGTTTGTTTTTGTTTCTTCACAGTTTCCTATTATTTTTTTTTTCAGTTTCTTATTATTTACTCTATCTTAACTAATCTTTAATTACTTACCAATCATATGTGTATCGAATAAGTGACACCACCATGACGACATTTAATCACTAGTATATTAATTGATCGTGGAATAGTGGATTACGTGTATAAATATTCGATTTTTCAGCAGCTATCGTCTCTGTTTCCAGCTTCTTTCTCTTTCTTCTCCCTTCCCGATTTCATCGTTAATTGGTAAAAGAAGAAAAAAGTCAGTGAATCATCTCTCTTCTTCTTCTTCTTCTTATCTCAAGAACAGGTAAACACAGTCTCTCCCCACCGCTCCTTATTTCTCTCCCTTCTTCTCTGTCTTCTCGCTTTTTAATAAACTTTCCATCTCATTCTTTTCCTTTTCATCTCTGTTTTGGTTGCCGAGAAAGCGGAGGAAACATTTCTTCGCTTTTATTACCGATCTTTCTGTTTTTTTTTATCTTTTGTTCTGTTTCTCTCGGTGACCAGATTCCAGTTCGTGTCTTATTCTTTCTTTTTAAATTCTGCAAATTCGTTACCTTTTTTTTAATCAATTGTTTTTCTTTGTCTCTCCAGGTTTTTCGATTTAAAGCCTCGAACTTTCTCTATGGCGGAAGAGCATCGATGTCAGACGCCGGAAGGCCACCGTCTCTGTGCTAACAACTGCG
>OVBX01007528.1:0-10755 GCA_900406325.1 Erucastrum elatum
TATATTTTAATCATTAAGATTAACTTGATTGTTCATATAGATTGTATCGTACTTTTATACATATTGAGTTCCCGTGCGATATCGCACGGGTTCCTTACCTAGTTTTTTTAATAAAATACAACAATAATTTTAAATCCATGTTATTTCGGTTCGGTTTGGTTTATATACCGTCGCTGATATTATGTTCAGAAATGTTATGAGAGTAGACTTGAGAAGAATTTATCCTGATTTATGTTATTGGGGTGGAGCGTTTGGGTTTAGAATTTGAAGTAATTATGTATTTAAATTTTCTAAATAATTATTTATAATAAACGTATTACTCATTTATGATAATATAATTTCTTACCCTTTAGTGACTGATATTTAAGTAATTTTTGCGAGTAGTTTGTGATAAAAAATATTTTTTTTTAGAAGAATTGCAATATAAATAATACGTATCAATCAAAATTTTAAAATGTAACTGTTCAAAGATATACATCGCATCACATGTTTTCAGAATTGGTAGGGAATGTTGAAAATGTATATAAGAAGCATTTTCAGAATTGGTTGGGAATGTTGAAAATGTATTATGTACGGAACGAGTATGCGTCTCGAGGATGTACACTTGGTAATCATTTCTTTAAGATATGATGACATTTATTCATTCATGTCATCAGACATCCTTTTCCGTTTTGGGTTCTTGTTGACCATTTCTTTCGCATCATAAAAAGGCTCTGACGCCTGTGAGATACTAGATTTCACTTCTCGATTTTAGATTAAGTTGAGAGATGTAGAATGAGAATCGTGAACTGGATCCCGTTAATAAATTTGAAGAATGAATTTGATTTTATTGATGATTTGAAAGGTAAAGAATACAAGAAATGTATCGTGAGATGATTACAAAAGAAATGAATAATACTTTCGATCTTATATGAAAAATAGGTATGAATGAGTCGATCCCCTTCTCTTAAATCTTCTTCGCCTTTAAATAGCTTAGGTTTCGTTGACTGTGGCTCAACTGATCTCCGTGATATCTGGCTCTAATCATGGAGCTTGTACCAGCCTCCTCTTGACCAAGTCCTTCGAGATGTTAGCTTCCTATTTGTCGTGACCTTCGCTGTGAGTACTTTTAGGTTCAGCCTTCGGCTCTACTTCTAGCTCCCTTAGTTATGATGGGCTTGCCGCGACCCACTCGTTAGCTCTCGCTTATCGATACCTAGCTCAAGGGTCACATTTGGGTCGAACAGTTGCCCCCAGCTTCTGAGTAAAAATCGTTTTGTCTCGAAAGCTAGATTTTAGCCGTCGATCTTATCTTTTCGTTGAGGTAATGATTAGTTATTATTTTGTCTAGATTCGATTTACTTGATTCTACGGTCGTTGTTACACTTGATAAAACCTACAGTTCAGATGAGGGGAATTCAAAATAATATTCCCGAATCTCAAGAGTTGATGGGATATAAAGTTGTATGCATTAACTGCTACGCCTCCGACTTTCTCCACGCCTCCGTTCAGTTTCCCAAGGTAACTTCTCTCCTCCTCTTTTATTTTTACTGCGATTCGCTTTTTTTTTCATCTTCGTCATTGTTCTCTGTAAATCTCTCCCAAACTTTCGATCTACTTTCTTGTTCATCCTCCCCTTTTATGGATCATCCAAAGGAAGGCTCCGGAGAAACCGGAATTACTCCCTTCTGGGCTAAACTGTTGAAGGTTAAGCAAGAGGTCGGAGCTAAGATGAGGAAAGAGAAGAAGAAGGCTAGAGAGACGGTCGCGACCAGAGTCTCTTAACCGAAGAAGAAGGATGATTCTAGCGGGAGCGTCCCTTCTGGACCTAACTCACCTTCGTTGCTGCAAAGCCAAGACGTTGTCAACCTCATGGTTCAAGCTCTTGGCCGGAAAGAGCTTGCTCGAGCCTGTAAACCCGATGAAACCCCCGAGACTGCTCCGGAGGGTTGGTTCTGTGTTCACGAGAAGTACATCTCCAAATGTCACCTAAGATTCCCTCTGCCAAGCCTCTTATTGGATTTTCTCGATCATTA
Source organism: Erucastrum elatum (assembly GCA_900406325.1). Taxonomy (NCBI): domain Eukaryota; kingdom Viridiplantae; phylum Streptophyta; class Magnoliopsida; order Brassicales; family Brassicaceae; genus Erucastrum; species Erucastrum elatum. Next base: position 2,016 of record OVBX01007528.1, read on the forward strand.
TCAACTGGCCCTCTCTCAGCTATGTCCTTCAGTCATCCGAGTGATAAACAGATTTATCACTAGGTCCAGAGAGGAGGTGTTACCGTTGGACTCACCAAACCCATGAGCCTTTTTTTGATAAAGGAGAGTGCCTCCAAGGAGGGTGGTACCGGGACCTACTACCTCCCCGGTCGCCCCAGTTTATGTATCTTTCGGTTCTCCGGTAGCGATGATGACTGGAGGAAGAAGTACTTCTATGTAAAGATCGATCCTTTGACGGTTCCTGAGGGTCGAGACCTCAGAGTCGCATGGTCTGATGCATCTGGTTAGAGATTTTAGGGATATATCTTTTTCGATCTTCATTAGCTAAGGCTCACTAGCTTTGTTTAATTATGTTCGCAGAGATTGAGGATCCTCCGAAGCTTTCCACCAAACTCACCAGAGCTCCATTCCGTAAGTTGCAACAAAGTCCTTGTAATTGGGTGGCTTACACTACCTCTCGGATAGGTTCTGCTAGATTCCCTGATAAATACAACGCCTCCTTTCAGGATCCCATCCCTGCCGAGGATCTTGAAAGTAAGTCAAAATTTTTATATCTAAGTTTTGCTCCTTAAGATTTTAGATCTCTTAAAGATTTATGCTTTTCCAGTTTCTGAAGGTGACTCAGTAGTGTCGATTTCAACCGGAGCTAGCGCTTCAGGAACCGAAAAAACTCAGCCCAGCGAGATGCCTCTCAAGCCGTCATTCCGTTCCAGAGGTAATCCCTCCAGAGCTGCCAGTGCCTCCCGTGGAGGTGACAAGAACCAAGGTGGATCGTTCCTTGATTCTGTGAAGGAGGTCCTAGATGATGGAGGTTCCGGACCTGTCACGGAGGTTTCCCCCACTGAGCTAGCCGCTCAAGACGTTGTCCCTCCCCCTGAGGTTCCTATTCCGGAAGCTGATTTCCAGGCTCCAAGGGGTACCTCTGAGGTTGAGCCCTCGAGGCACAAGAGGCCTAGAACTGATCAAGTTGGTGCTCCTTCTCGGTCCTCCTCCTCGTCATCCAGAGGAGGGACTGTTGGATGGAGTTTTACCCACTCTAAAACTAGGTCGGTCCTAGACGACCCTTGGGGCCTGGCCGCAATGATGAGGCATATGAAGAGGGTGGGGTGTTCTCTCCCGGCGCTCAAAGATTTGACTAACAGGGATGAGTATCTCGAGATAGTCCACTGTATGGGTCAGGTACATGATCTTGTCCTTTCTTTATTTGTATTCTTTGTTTTTGATGAAGACTTATTTTCTTCTTTTTATTTTGCGTTCACTGCAGCTGGCTGGGGCTGTTAATAGGGCTCAGCTAAAGTTTGAGAATGCTTTGCATGATGCCCCCAATGCTGGTGAGCTGGCTCAGGTTAATGAGATGGTTAAGGCGGCTAAGGCCGAGCTCGATCAAGCTCGGGCTCGAATTTCGAAACTCGAAGCCGAAGTTAAGAGGTTGGGCTCTAAAGCCGACGCTCAACAGGGGAAGATCGAGAGTCAAGAACTCGATATCCAGGTGAAGAGTAGAAGGATTAATGATTTGGAGACTGCTCAGAGGGTAGCTGAGCATCAAGTCCGTGACATTATTATCACATCCCAGGATAGCCAGAGGAACAAGGAGGCTGAGGTCAAGCTGGCTGTTAGGGGATGGAAGAAAGAGGTCGCCGAAACTTACAACAAGATCTTAGCCTGCGTCCAAGAGAAGTTTGCTAAGAAGAAGAAGGAGGTTAGTTCTCTGGTTTATGCCCAGGAGCTTCAGGCTAACACTGATCTCTTGAAGGATATGCTGAACAACGAGATCCAGAGTGTTGAAGAGGAGTACAACCGCTTGGTGGCTCTGTTGCCGGAAGCGGCGAGTGTTTACGAGAAGGCTCAAGTTTCTGACTTTTTAGTCAGCAAGCTTCCTCTTCCCAGATCTCAGAAAGCTCAGGTACTTTCGAGATTAACATGTTCAATCCATCCTTTTATGGGGAATATGGTTCTAATTTGGGTTTGATGGCTCCTAACTTAGCTCCGATCGAAGCAGCTCTAGGAGGTTATGGTAACGTGGTTGAGGAAGGAGTTCCTGCTGGTGTTGGTAAACCGGTCCAGGAAGATAAGGAGGATTGAGAGCTGAGGCTCTTTTGAAATTATGTTTTATGTTTTTCAAGACTTCTGCCTAAGGGCTTTTATCTCGTTTAAGTTCTATGACTTAATGCCTGAGGAGGCCTTTAAACCTTTTATCGTGTTTAAGACTTGTTGAATTTTAATAGCCTGGGGAGGCTTTTAAACCCTTACTTATGACTAAGTCTCGGTTATTTCTGTTTTAAGTTATTGAACTTAACTTTATTTTGCTTAGACATAGCGATCATGCATCTTGATGAGTCGTGTGTCGTGATCGTTAGATCGGATTAAGATCTCAGTTCGTATTTATGATAAGCGTTTAGATTTAATATACGCTCGGTTACGAGGACCCCAAAGAGAAGTTTTTGATATTAGCTCGGGGAATTTAGGGACCTGAGTCTCACTTGAAAGGTTCTGGGACCTGAGTTTAGGTCCGTAGGAACCTGAGTTCGTTTGGAGGATTTCGAGGCTTTCGGGGTTTTTATTGGTTAATGGATGAAATTGAAGGATTTTAAGGCCTTGTTTTTTCTTATAGGATTTCAAGACCATGTTGATTGTTTAGGATTTTAAGACCCTGTTGATTGTTTAGGATTTTAAGACCTTGTCGATCGTTAAGGGTTTTAAGACCTTGTCGATTGTTAAGGGTTTTAAAACTTTATCGATTGTTAAGGGTTTTAAGACCTTAGGTTCAGGTTCTTAGGGACCTGGCTGCGTCCGAAATTATTAATGAGCTTAGGTCTCGACTTAGAGGAACCTAATTTCTTTGGAGGATTTTAAGACCTTTGGCGTTTATCGGAAAAAGAACTTGAGATGGTGATCAATAATTGCTTTATTGATAGCAGTTTTATAGATTACATGATGTTGGATTAGTCGTACAATAGTATTTTGGGCTATGTGTTTTTGATAATGCATGCCCCCTTTGCTTAGATGGAAAGAATGGTGAGAAGAGGTTGGGGCTGCACTCATGACGGAGTTGCCTACGTACCCAGTCAAGGGATCAAGCCAAACGTAGTTCAGGGAATTTGGGTACCTAATGATAGTATCTCTTGAGGTTCGTGGCATTCCACGATCGGATTTCAGGTACCCCGGTTCGCACCTTCTGGAGCTTGTAGACTCCGGGTCGCACTATGTGGATAATTCGGTAGGGACCTTCCCAGTTGGTTCCTAACTTTCCAGCTCCTGGTTCCTTAGTTCCTTCGAACACTTTTCTAAGTACTAGGTCTCCTACAGCGAACTGTCGGGGCCTTACTTTGGAATTATAATGTCGCGCCATTGCTTGCTGGTAATTTTGAATGCGAAGCATGGCTTGGTCTCGTCTTTCCTCGATTAAGTCGAGGCTATCCATCAGGAGCTGGTTATTAGCTGCGGGATTCGTCGTGCAGAGCTCTCGGCGAAGGCTACCAGCGGTGGTTTCTGCTGGGACGACAGCTTCCATCCCATAGGCTAAAGAGAAAGGGGTTTCATCCATAGCTTTTCGTGGGGTGGTTCGGCATGCCCATAGTACTTCGGATAATTTTTCGGACCAGAGCTCCTTCTGGGTTCCGAGGCGTTTCTTGAGGTTAGCTAATATTGATTTATTAGCAGCCTCCGCCTGGCCATTTCCTTGGGGTCGTCGAGGTGATGAAAAGGTGAGGCGGATGTTCTATTTGTCACAGAATTCTTTGAAGTCGTGGGATATGAATTGTCCTACATTATCGGTTACGATTTTGTATGGGACACCGTGCCTGCACACGATGTTTTTCCACACGAATCCTTCAACTTTGAATCTGGTTACTTGTTGGAAAGCTTCAGCTTCAATCCATTTCGTGAAATAGTCAGTTAGGACCAGGAGGAAGCGTAGTTTCTTTTTTCATTTGCCTGAGGCTACTATTGGTCCTACGATGTCCATGGACCACCTCATAAATGGATAGGGAACGGATATGTTGGATAGTTTTTCCGCAGGTTGGTGTATAGTCGGTGCGTGCCTCTGGCATTTGTCGCATGAGGCGGAGTAGAACTCAGAGTCTGCGATAATGGTCGGCCAGAAGTAGCCTTGTCTCTTGATTCGGATGGCTAGAGCTCTACCACCAGAAAGGTTGCCGCAAGAGCCATCGTGCATTTCCTTCATGAGTTTCATAGCTACGAGGTCGTGGACGCATTTTAGGTAAGGTCCGGAAACACTTCGTTTGTGGAGGGCTGATTCGATTACGCAATATCTTGCGCTGATTGCTTTAAGTTTACGAGCTTCCCATTTATTGGGAGGAGTTTTTCCTTCCGGGATGTACTGCATGATCGGTATTCTCCAGTCCTCTCTTCCTATTATATTGTTATGAAGAGACGAGGGAGGTTCCTGTTCGGGACCTGGTGTCGTGGTGCCCCCGGAGATATTCGTTGGATTAGGCTCCAGGGGGTCTAGGTTCTGAGAAATATCTCCAATTTCCTCGTTGGCTACTGGGGTCTGTATAGTGCCTCGGGATGAGTTTTCAAGAGCAGAACGACTTCTGGTTTTGACTCTGTTTACGAGTGAATCCGAGGTCTGGATGGTGCCCCCGGAGGTATTCGCGGAATTAGGCTCCAGGAAGTCTGAATTTCGGGGAATGCCTTTGTTTTGGTTGTCATTTTTCGGGTTTGGTGCTGCGTTTTCGGAGATATACTTTCTGAAGCTCCGTGTCTTGGCTTTCGGAAACCAGAAAGTTGTGAGAACTTGGGTAGCTGCCGTTCGAGGGTAGTTACCCTTTGTCTCTTCCTTCGGTTTGCTATCTATCTCAGTCTTAGTAGCTATGTCGATATTAGGCTTCTCGATTCCCTTCACAGGTATAATCCGTTTTACGAGAGGGTCCGATGTGGAGGCTAAGGCAGCCAACGCGCCTGCTGAGGAGTTCTCTCCTCACGGGATCCTCGTCAGCTCAAATTTGTCAAACTACCTGGTGAGGTTCAGGACCACTTCAAGATATGCCCCCATTCTTTCGTCTCTTGTTTCGTATTCTCCGTGGAATTGGCTAGCTACTAGCTGCGAGTCACTATAGGCGTTCAGCTTTCGAATTCCGAGGCTTAGAGCGAGTTTTAAGCCAGCGATTAATGCTTCATACTCGGCTTTGTTGTTGGAAGCGTTGAATCCGAGCCTATAGGATTGTTTGATGGTTTCTCCAGCTGAGGAGGTTAGCCTTAGGCCGACACCGGAACCTTGCCTTGATGAGGCTCCGTTTACATGCAGGCTCCACTCCGGAGTTTGTGTTTCTAGGTCCAGGTGTTCGGAGGTTAGTTCGATGATGAAATCAGCAAGGACCTGAGCTTTTGCTGCCGCTTGGGGTCTGTACTCGATATCATACTCGCTGAGCTCTATGGCCCATTTAGCTAATCGTCCTGACTGGCTCGAGCTATGTAAGATTGTTCGTAATGGATGTGAGGTCGTCACGACAATCGAATGTTACTGGAAGCAAGGTCGCAGTTTCCTGGCAGCTGTCACGACTGATAGGGCTAGTTTTTCCATGGTAGGATACCTCGTTTCGGCGTCTATTAGACTCTTGCTAGTGTAATAAACAGGTCTTTGTTCGTTTTGTTCTTCTCGTACTAGCACGCCGCTGACTGCAACTGCTGATACGGCGAGGTACAGGTACAATGGTTCTCCGACTATAGGTTTGGATAGGATCGGAGGTTCGGAGAGGTAAGCTTTTAGTTGTTTGAAGGCTTCCTCACACTTCTCGTCCCATAGGAACTTCTTATTACATTTTTCAGAAGTTTATAGAACGGGAGGCACTTGTCGGTGGACCTGGATATGAATCGGTTTAGAGCTGCAATTCGTCCGGTCAATCTTTGTACCTCTCTAGTTGTTTTGGGTGACGGCATTTCTAGAAATGTCGCTATTTGTTTCGGGTTGGCTTAGATGCCTCTTTCGGTCACGAGGTAACCGAGAAAATCGCCGGAGGGTACTCCGAATGTGCATTTAGCTGGATTGAGCTTCATGTCGTATTTGTTAAGGATGTTGAAGCATTCTCTTAGGTGGGAGATATGGTCCTCTCCAACTGAAGACTTGACTAACATATCGGCAATGTAGATTTCCATGGTTTTTCCAAGTTGTCCAGCGAACATTTTGTTTACTAACCTCTGATAGGTAGCTCCCGCATTTTTCAAACCGAATTTCATGACCTTGTAACAATAGGTTCCACGTTCGGTTATGAATGCTGTCTTTTCTTGATCCTCTGGATCCATCATGATCTGGTTATAGCCTGAAAAGGCGTCCATGAAGGATAGGAGTTGGTGGCCAGCTGTCGCTTCGACTAATCGGTCGATGTGAGGTAATGGGAAGCTGTCCTTGAGACAGGCCTTGTTTAGGCCAGTGAAATCTACACAGAGCTTCCATTTCCCATTTTTCTTTTTTACTACGACCAGATTAGCTAGCCAATCGGGGTATTGTACTTCTCGGATGGACCCGACTTTTGTTAGTCGGTCAACCTCGTCATTGACAGCTTGGACCTTTTCGAGACCTAGCTTTCGACGTTTTTGTTTGATTGGTTTGAAAGTGGGGTCTACATTGAGCTTATGGGTGGTGACATTCATGTTTATGCCTTTTATGTTGCTAGTGGTCCATGCGAAGGTCTTGACATTAGTTTTTAGGAATTCGATGAGCTCTTTCTTAGTTTCGAGAGGTAGCTCTGATCCGATACTCACTTGTTTCTCAGGGTTCGAGTCGTCGATGCTAACTTTTTTGGTGAGGTTCTTAGAGGGACCTCGGATATTCTATTGCATTTCACGACTTTCCTGGATCTGTAATTGCTATTGGGGAGAATCTTTTATGATTTCGAATCCTCCTAGATAACAGATCCGTGAAATCTTTTGGCTACCGTGCACGGTAGCTATCCCGTCAGGTGTCGGGAATTTTACGCATTGGTGATAAGTTGAAGCTACTACTTTCATCTTATGGATCCTGGGTCTTCCAAGGATTGCATGGAACGGAGAGGGTATGTCAACGACTATGAAATTGGTCGTTTTCATGATTCCGCCAGCTATGATTGGGAGTTTGATTGTTCCCAGTGAGGTAGATGTTTTCCCAGAGAACCAACGAGATTGGATTTCTGGTCGATAATTTCGTAGTCATCTATTTCCATTCCTTTTAGTGCGTTGTAGAAGATGAGATCGACAGAGCTTCCGGTATCGACCATGAGCTTAGGTACCTCGTACCCTGCTATGTTTAATGTCACGACGAGAGCGTCATCGTGAGGTCTGTCAAGATCTGATGTTTCGCCCTCCCAAAAAGAGATTTTAGTGTTGGACTCGGGTTTGGTCGGTTTAGGCTGAGTGTTGGACACAGCCTTCCGTACGTGACTTTTAATGGAGTTAACGGAGTCCTGACACACGTCGGACCCTCCAAGAATGTAATCGACCCTCGAACTAGGACTCGACTGGGAGGTGGTTTACTCAGGAGGGCCTCGATCTGTAGGCTTTTTCCTTGTGGAAATTTCCCAAGGATCATGTCGACTCTCTTTTTGGGAGCTGGAGGTGGTGAGTCTGTTTCCTTTTCGGGTGACCTTTCACGTTTCGGAGAGGTATCTCTCGGACCTCTTTTTTGATAGGGTTGTGGCTTTTTAAGGTCCACGTCCTTTATTTCTCCGGCTGCGAATTTAGCAGCCAACTGTCGTTGGAGGTCCCAACATTCTTCGGTTGAATGTCCTTTCCGATCGTGGTAAGAGCAATGTTTGCTCTCGTCGTAGCCTTTCAACCAGGGGGCTTTAGCTGTCGCGGGTTTTTCTTCCTTGTCTTCCTCGACTACATAGGAGTGCTCTCCCTGAGTCTGGTGGTTTCGGGAACTTCCCCTTTTATGAGGTCCCTTTCCGTCGGAGGCTTTGCTTTTTGAGTGACTCAGGGGTTTCTTGTGGAGTTTGTCCAATGCCGTTGTTTCCTCTTCCAAGGCAATGTACCTAGAGGACTTATGGAGGGCGTCGTCGATATTTGGAGGAGGGTTGAGCGTTAACTCCGAGAAAAACTCTGATTTGTACCAGAGACCTCGTCTTAAAGCCTCAATGGCTACTTGATCGTTGGGGTTCGAGAGCTTAGTTCTCACTGCCCTGAATTTATCGATGTAGACTCGTAGCGAGTCTCCCAGTCCTTGTCTGATTTTCCAGAGATCAGCCTCGGACGCTTGTTTTAGGATATGGGTCGAGTATTGCTTCATAAAAGCATTGGCTAACTGATCGAAACCGTCTATCAAGTTTGGCTCGAGGCCAGAGAACCATTCAAGGGCTGTTCCGACCAGATTCTCAGCGAATGTCCTGCAATATCCTGCCTTGCATTCTTCCTTTGTGAAGTGAACTTTGACGATAGCTAATCGGAAGGCTGTTAAATAGGCCTTTGGGTCTGAGGTCCCATCATACTCAGAGATCCTGATTTTTCGGGTGTCTCTTATGTAAGAGTTGGCAATCATGTCGGTGAATGGAGTTCCACGAGTTTCTTCGATTAAGTTCTCGATTTCGGGAGCTGAGCTTGTTACTTTGTGAACTTGAGCACCCAATTTTTGGAGAGCTGCGTGAGTTCGCTCCATATATCGGCGAATGGCATCAGGTCCCTCGAAAGGAAGGACATTTGGGTCATTGTCAGATACCTGACAGGTAGGTTATTGACGAAACCAAACTCGATCGTTTTCCCACCTAGGTGGCGGGGCAGATCGCTC
>OVBX01007530.1:0-10754 GCA_900406325.1 Erucastrum elatum
TATATATATATATATATATTATAGCTTATAAAAAATAAAAACAACCACTTACGCGGATGCGTGGATTAAACAACAAACATTTCGGTCTTCTTCTGTCAAAATTAAACTCATATAGTAATTTGTAATCCTTTAAATTTAATTGATACTTTCATTTTATTGTTTTACAAATTTTAAACCAAAATATTTATATATTACGAATTTTACAGAATTCGAATAATAATCTTTTTCTTAGAAATGTTATAACTAATATATCAAGTTTTGTATACAATACCAAATCTTATTTTTCAAGACTGATATATATTTAATTTCATTTTTTTTCAATATAGCGTATACATAAATTTTGTTATATATACATGTTGGGATTGTTTATATGATACCAAACATTGTATTTGTGATACAATATATTGTTAACATGTAGAAAAAATACTCATTATAATACAATTAATTTTAACAAAAACATCATTTAACATAAAAAAATTTGAAAAATAAAATTAATACACGTGCGATCGCACGGGTCAAGATCTAGTTGTTAATTCATTACCCTGCAGACTTTTTGGAGTTGGCAGAATTTTGTAATTTTTCAAATTGCCACTAATAAGTAAGGAAAGTATAGATTTGATTTAATCTAAATATGGTAACAAATACTGGATACATTTCCTTTATTTTTGCATTTCTTATTTTGTAACTAAAATCATAAATACGTTATATTAATGTTTCTAAGAAATCTAATTGTTTTCTTCTATATAATAGGAAACTCATACAACACCTTGATGTATACAATGAACTTCAACTTAGTTTGCAAGTCTATTATTGCATATTTGGTAAGGTAAAATACCCTTCCTTTTAGAGAATAAAATATTATATTATTTCCTACAAAATCTAATTTTTTCCCTTTTCTTAAACTTGCATTACCAAAGGCAATGATATGATTCTTATTTACTACCACTAAAAAATAAACTACAAAAGTTTTATGTGACTCAAGTGGTTACAATTTGTCATGTATCCTGAAAATACATTGTGAGTGAATAGAAAGTAAGGTGATCCAATGATCATTCTTAGGGCGGATCAAACAAACCAAATACAAAAATCCACTAAGGTAGATAAAAATGAATCTGAACTAATTCAAATCCGAGATAAATACCAAATAGATCATGTTTTACCGAATTTTGGTTTATGGATTTTACCCGAACCTAAACGGATATGTATCTAAAATACACTAAGGTATTATTAAGTACCTAAAAACACAAAAAATATTTAAAATCAATATGCACCAAACCCGACCTCAATCCCTAATATGTATCTAAAATACACTAAGGTTTTATTAAGTACCTAAAATAATTATCTATAAAATGAATAATTAACTCAAATACTTGGTTTAATTTTTGGTATTTTGTCAATACTCAATATTGATGTTTTATGTTTTGATAATTACATTTAAAGTTCAATTTCAATTATGAATAAGTTTGCTTCTAAAGTTTAAATAATTTTGTTATTTTTATAATTTTAATCAGTGTTTCTTACGTTTATAGAGTTACTAGTAGTAATTTTAACCAGTTTATGTTTTGTTGTGTATGATTATCGTTTGCCACATATAACTCAAGGACGAGTTTTGTATGATTGATAGAAGAGTATCCCAGAATTATTTTGAAGGACAGAAATATGGTTTGAGGAAACCACGCACACAAGTTTATAGAAAATATTGAATTTAATTAAGTATAAATCAATACTTTTGGAACCGGTAACCCGACTAATATCTGAAACAAAAACTATTTCTGGTTTCAACTGAATCTTGGACATGAAACTCAACCCGAACCAAACTCAACTAAATCCAAACCGAAACAGTCCCAAAAATTTATAATATCCAAATAGCACTAAAATTCATAGACCCAAAACAGAAAGAATCCGAACCAAAACCCGATTGTGACCCGAACCGAGACCCAATTGGGACTCCGAATGCCCAGCCCAATTCATTCCACTTCATCACTGTGATGCAGTGGAATGAATTGGGCTGGGAAATCGGAGTCCCAATTGGGTTTTGGTTTGGGTCACAATCGNTTTATAAATCTTACAAATGTATCATTGTTTTTCTACTTATGATGATTAAAAACAATCACTTCTCCTTATTTATTAAGTAAGTTCATAATTAACATTCAGAAATTATAAGCTGTGATTGAGTATTAGTTAGTGGTCTGAGAAATGGAACATAGTAATGTAAAATAAAGCTCGAAGATGCTATTGTCTATTTTTTGCAAGCTTATCAGCGACCGTATTTTCTCTTCTTGGTACCCACTGAAATCAAATTTCTTCAAAGCAGTGTGCCAACCATTTAATCTCCATTTTCCAGTTATACAAACCAAAATGCAGAACCTTATCATTGAGAATATCCATCGCTTTATTGCAGTCATTCTCCATTATTAATTTCCGGATTCCTTGTGACCAAGAGTGTTGAAATGCCATAAGTATTCCTTGTAGCTCACTCTCTAATGAATTCATTACTAGTCTACCAACTTCTTGAGCAGCATTCTGATACATTCCTTGGTCATCTCTAATTACCCATCCAGCAGTACTAGGGACCTGTATTAATAATTGAACCATCAGTGTTGCAATTTACCCATCATTCAGGTGGTCGTGTCCAATGATGCTCTTTTTGTGTGCCTTCGTGATCTGTAACTCCTGATTCTAGTGTCATATGTGGGATATCTATCTGTTTCTATTCAGAAGCATCGTTTCTAGCATACTGCAGTGTTGGTTTCCAGTGCACTTGTTTCTTTTGAAAAACAAGAACATTTCGACTCTTCCATAGTCTCCAAAGAATCCATAAAGGCAATTCTTGAAATGAACCATTCTAGCAGATGAGCAGCTTAACAAACATGCTTCAATATTTATCTTCGAAACTAGCATTTGTTCTGAGTATAGCCATATTCATAAAACCAGAATCTTGCCAAACTCGGTTTGCATACTCACATTCATAAAACAAATGGTCTTATGTTTCCTCTGCTTGACAACACCTCCTGCATTGAGAGTCCAAAACCACATACCTTCTTCTTAAATTTTCTCTGGTAGCAAGACTCTTTCATATTAATCTCTATAAGAAATGATTAATCTTTTCTGGTGCTTTCATCTTCCAAATCTCACGCTTAGTTGTGGGTTTCCAAGAGTTGGGATTGGATTATTGTTGATAGGGATATGAGTCCCGAGCCAATATCCTTACTTCACTGTATATATTCCATGCTAATTATCAGGGGTGGGCACTTTACCCGATATCCGAAGTGGCACCCGAACTTGATCCGAAAAACGCGAACCAAAATCCGAACCGAAGTAACAAAATACCCGAACGGGTATTGACTTAGGAGAGATTGGATATCTGAACCCGAACAGATAATATCCGAATCCGAACGGATATCCGAAGATAACCGAATATATGTATATTTAACCTTATATTTCTAGTTTACTGCTCTCATTTTATTCAAAATATTTTTATTAATGTTATATATAGTTTAAGATCAGATAATATTCATATAATTATGAATTGTTACTCATTTGAAAAACACGTCAAGTAGCGGCGGATCAACTAAAGGCAATGAGGTGTCATGTGACACCCCTTAAATCTCTATAAATTTTTTTATGTGTATAATTTCATAAAAAATCTTCGGCATATGTGGTGAAATCCGTATCTAGACCCCCCCCCCCATAAACCCGAGTTTGACCCCACTCTGACACCTAATTTTTTGTAATAAAATTTTTGACACCCCATAAAATAATTTTTGGGTCCGCCACTGATGTCAAACTTTTTGTTTTGTGCATTAGCAAAAATTGTATCTAAAATTCAAAAACAATAATCAAATTAATATCTTTTTATTTTTAAATTTTATCTCCAAATCTATTAATCATTTATTCTATTGGAAACTAATGCAAAAAATAAGTTAGAGGTGTGGTATATTTTTAAATACAAGAAACTTGAGCAATGAAAATTTGATTTTTAAAAAAATCTATATATCCGAAACCCAACCCGAAATAACGAACCCAAACCAAAAATATCCGAACCCGACCCGAAATATAGAAATAACCAATTGGATATTATATCCTTATACCAAAAACCCGAAAATCCGAAATACCCGATCCTAACCCGAATGGGTATCCGAACGCCTACCCCTATTTCTTGATATCTCTTCCTCTTTGTACTTTTCATCAACTAATGAACTTCACAATATTTCTATTGTTTCTCAATAGAGTGATGTGGTTTTGGAAAAACACAGAGGGATGATATATTTCTTTCCAAAATTCTATGTTCTTTTGAGATCGTGGGAAACATTTTTCTAAAATTAAAATTTGAAATGTTGGATTCTATAAGATGGCTCAGGTAATACAGTCAGACATAGATTTTTATAAAGTATGTAGAATTATTGACTGTAGAATTGTCTGTAATAATTTTCATAGTTTGAAATAGAATAATTATTTATCGTTACAAAATTGAAATATTATAACTAGATAATTATCCTATTCAGCTTTAATATAATTCCTCCGTCTGAGAAACAATCTTTGAGTGTCGATTTTTCTTTAGAACTCAATGAAGTAAACAAGAGCCAGGGAATTTTTCTTCTAAAACTATTAAGGCTGCCTTGAATGGATTTCATCTCTCTATCTATCTACTTCTTCTAGCAATTACAATATTAACCCTAACATCCCCAACTAATGTTTTCTCTATTGTTCAGGGTTTTGAAACTTATCATCTTTTTCTCCATCAAATTAATTTTCTCATTTAAACACCTACAATATTTTGATCAAGTATGTGGCGATCACAAGAGAGTAAAAGTACGTCTCAGAGTTAGTCTATAATGTAAGGACTAATACTTTTCAAACCTATTAAATCAATTTTTTTATTTTTGAATTTATTAGTTAGATTTGGGTCTGATTTTCACATAGCTGGGTATTCAGAAAATCATGAAAGATGTAAATTCCTAATAAACTTCCAATATAGTATAATTTTCAATTTTTGAATGGAAAATTTGGTTTAAGGTTTGCTGAAATTGGAATGATTCCTCTTGGCTTGGGTGAGATTACGTCATTATGTTATGAATTTCTTATTTTATATCACAGTTTATTGTCATACTCAGCTCCGGATTTGAAATTAGTGAAACATAAACATTTTTATGTTAATATTAATACAAAAAAAAATACTTTAACAATATTTTATTTGAATAATCTGGTGTATCCTGGCATCCATTGAAGTTGGATCCAGACTAGCGGCGAATATCCATAACAGCTTACGTTATCGGTCGGAGTACGCTTCGGTCACCGGATACTGAAGGAATCCATATTTTAAATCTTACCTCCAGTGGTCAGCAGGATTAGAACCCTGGTATATATTAGGGTTTAAGCTCCCGCAAGACCATTAGGCCGTCCTCGCTTGATTAATTTAACAATACTTATATGAAGTCTGTATAATAACATTTAAAATTTTGGAAGCCAAAATCAACGTTTCATCTGATTATTCCTAGAAGCTTATGCAATTATTATTAACTATTCAATTTTTAAACCATATATGTGTAGTAGTCGAGTATTATAAGATCAAGTTGTGCATGAAAAGATAGTCTTCTTAATCTGAAAAGACAAACAAGAATTTTCAACTAAATAGTACCAAGAAAGAGACAAAACAAGAAGACGAAGAAAGTAAACAACATTATTCTCTCGTGCATTTCACTTCAAGTATGTCTTTAATATGGATCTCTCAGTCTTAGTCTCCTCATTGCGAAAACAATGAACAAGATATTTCTCTTCTTCATTGTTTTTCTTCTATCTCCACCACAAATCCAATCCCAAACCATTCCACAAAACATCAGCATTTTCATATTGGCCGGTCAAAGCAACATGGCGGGTCGAGGCGGCGTTTATAACGACACATCCAAAAACATAATCGTGTGGGACGGCGTAATACCGCCAGAATCTCGATCAAACCCTTCCATCCTCCGCCTCACGGCTAAGCTCGAGTGGGATGAAGCTAAAGAGCCACTCCATGCTGATATTGACGTTAACAAGACTAATGGTGTTGGACCGGGGATGTCATTTGCAAACCGGGTGGTAAACCGGTTTGGTAAGGTAGGTTTGGTTCCTTGCTCTGTAGGTGGGACAAAACTAAGCCAATGGCAAAAGGGTGAGTTTCTATATGAGGAGACAGTGAAAAGGGCCAAAGCAGCGGTGGCTAGTGGAGGTGGCTCGTACCAAGCGGTTTTGTGGTATCAAGGTGAGTCAGATACGGTGGATATGGTGGATGCTTTGGATTATAAAAATAGACTAGTCAAGTTTTTCAATGATCTTCGAAGTGATTTACAACATCCAAATCTTCCTATTATTCAGGTATGTTATTAGTGGTTCTTCATTGTACCAATCAAGCTAGAGCTTTCAGTTTTTGACTTTTTGGTATATTCCTATAAAAAAAGAGTGTTCTATACGGCACCTCGGCAAATATTCTAGATGCATGTCTAAGGATAATATATATACTATAAATTGCCAAAAAAATGTTTAGCGATTTCTTAAACATTAGCAAAAACTATAGAGTCGGCATGATTTGATTAGTGCTAATACCTTTTTCAAATATCTTCTGATGTGTTTCTATGTTGGTTTGGACAAACATAGGTGGCTCTTGCTACAGGCGAAGGACCATATCTTGGGGCGGTAAGGAAAGCACAACTTGAGACGGATCTTGAGAACGTGCATTGTGTTGATGCAATGGGCTTACATCTTGAACCGGACGGTTTGCACCTGACCACATCTTCTCAGGTCCGGCTTGGTCACATGATGGTTGATGCTTTCTTGGCCATTCCTAATTCAGCAGAATTATTCTCTGGCTTGTCTGTCCTTGTTCTGTTTCCGCTATTCTTTTTATAGTATTTTCGGCTAACCTTAACAATTTTGGATACTTATGATTTTGTTCCAATTATTGTAGAGAGTCTTTGAGTTTTTGTAAAACTTGAATAAAGATGGGCATGTGATCCATCTTGATATTATAATGTAAAATCTCATGGTCTGACAACAAAAGACAAACTTAAATTAAATTATTTTTTGGATAAGTTAAATTTAATATAGCTTGAATTATTCAATCCAATTCTGTACATACCACACCTGTAAATTTGGAAATGATTCCTACCTACATACATATGTAACCAAATAAGTATTTTTTTTTGTAAACTAGTATGATGTAGAAACAAAATCAAAACTCCATGAAATGCAGAATAATAAAATGAAATTTACATTATCGTCAAAACTTATGTCACAGAAGCTTTCTTTCTGTAATATTTCAAACCATCAATTGGGTTATGAAGAGTGAATCAACACATATTCCGCCTTTCGTGTGTGTACTGTACAGTAAATCTATTTCATCGACCAGTTGATCTCGGCACATGGTTCTGTTCCAGTCACTACGAATCACCCCAACCCCATACTCCACCCGGCAGCCACGCTTTTGTTTCCCAACTGCTTATGCCCTCTCTACATCCTCTAAGTAAATATTCACATGATGCATCTTGACTATCAAAAGTCCAAAGCGAAAATTTTCCCGGTTTCATGCCTAGCGACGAGTGTGTTCTTAGTGGCACACACGTCTATCATTCTTTTTGTCAATCTCCCAAGAGTAATTGTATGGATACAATAATTTTAGTTTAAGCTGCAGCTACATAATATAGATTATGTTTGTATGTTACGCAATCAATATAATGAAAATTTGTAACATTGTACTTCTTGTTTTACCGTAGCTTTAATCTGAAAGCAGCTAAATGTATATAGCGAAGAGAAGGGAATCATTAGAGACATGAAATCTCCCAAGTACAAAAAAAACAAAGGTCCCGAAGATTAGTATATATACTTAACTCCGGCATTGGATCAAAGCAAAAACAAAGTAGATGGCAGAGCTTGTTTTCCTCCTCCCATTTATTAATCTTCTAGCTCGATGATCTTCACCACAGATGCATCACCAACTTTCTGACACACCACTACTCTGTCATGCGACTTGATCACTCCTGCTTGCTTCCCGTGGTCTAACGCAACCTTCAGGACGGACTCGTTCGTTGCACTTGTTGATTCCGCCTGCCACAAGGACATTACATTGTTTACAAAAGTTCAACTAAAATTCTTACAAGACTCTAAGATCTAAAATCCATGCACAATTCGTAGCAACAATCTTGGTCTTAAAGAGTGGTATAAACATTTGAGACTGTTTGTTTCTCCAATAGGGAAAAGAGAGATAATGTGCAAAAAAAAAAAGACAGCAAACAAGACTTACAGGGTGACGAGGGTCAGCAAGCATGGGGAAGAGTCCTCTGACAATAAGTGACTGCCTCGCCTGATAAGAGAGCCACAGGAGTTAATAAACTTGAACTATCACACGCACTAAATACATGTCACTAATCAGAAACTTTTAAAGAGACTGTCATGGCTGTTGTTTCTAAACTTGAGAAATCAGAAGGGAAACATACCTCAAAGGCTCCACTAAAGCTCCATTTCAGCTGATTTGTCTTAACCCGTGGAATGACAACAGAAAGAACCGGCATTGTTGGCCTGTATTTGGCAATCAACCTGGCTGCTCTTCCAGAAGACGTGAAGCATATAATAACAGATGCCTTAACCTTGATGGCTGCCCGTACCTGAACAAGCGCGAGTCAAGCAAGATTATAAATAGTGATGCCAATTCGCGTCTTAAAGCCATAAACTATAATCCTTTCTTATGTCTCCGCAACACAGACTACAGAACTTACAGCTGAAGAAGCAATGGATTCCAGATGAGACATCGGTTCTCCAACATACTTGACAGTCTTCTTGAAGTACAAATCTTGATTGAACACCTTCTCTGCCTATGAAAAATTTGAACAACTACGTAAGACCAAAACGGATAGACACAAGCAGGAAATGACGCTAATGGAAAATGTCATAAACCTTACCTCAGCACAGATCTTCCCAACAATAGATATGGTCTCAACAGGATACAATCCGCGAAGTGTCTCAGCACCAAGAAGAATTGCATCACTTCCTGCAGTAC
This sequence comes from Erucastrum elatum, assembly GCA_900406325.1. Classification (NCBI taxonomy): domain Eukaryota; kingdom Viridiplantae; phylum Streptophyta; class Magnoliopsida; order Brassicales; family Brassicaceae; genus Erucastrum; species Erucastrum elatum. The sequence continues at coordinate 9,029 of OVBX01007530.1, forward strand.
GAGTAAATTGAAAAAACAACCTCTATCATTTCGTGACGGTTACCAAACCAAACAGATCTTGCTACAGTAATGTTAGAAGCGTACTCAAACATAAACATACCATCTAAAACGGCGTTAGCAACATCAGTTGCCTCTGCACGAGTTGGGCGCAAGTTGTCAGTCATACTATCAACAACACGGGTAAGAACAGCAGGCTTTCCGGCCATGTTGCACTTGTAAAGAGCAGCCTTTTGAAACAAAAACACCTGCACAAGAACCCACCAGGACAAAACTATAAAAGAATGTAAGGGTTTGGTGACAGAAAAAGTAAACTGAATGACCAAACCAACATACCTTTTCCGGGGGTAGATCTATACCTAAATTCCCACGAGAAAGAATAATTCCATCAGCTTCTTGTAGGATCTCATCAAAGTGGGTTAGTCCCTATATTAAATACAAATATCAGTAGCTTTCTCCTACCGAAATAGGCAGAAAACGTCACAGAGGGATATAATATAAACAACAAATCACTACATCGCATTTTCTTACCTCTACATTCTCAATCTTAGCAAATATTTGCGTTTGAGAGAGGTCACCCAGCTTCTTAAGCATTTCGCGAGTCTGTGTTATGAAACAAATTTTGATTATTTCTCAAATAAGTACATACGAAGCTCAGTCAGACACAGAATATGTGTCTGTACTACACAACAAGAAGTATAGCGTAAACATACAGACCTGGCGAACATCCTCCGCATGTCGACAATAAGAAAGTGAGAGAAAATCAATTTTATTCTGAACTCCCCATGTGCTTATAACCTATGACAACCAAATAGAAACAATATGGTCAGACACTCAAACCAAAAACCACGAATGCGTGACAAAAAACAATCATCAGATTTGTAGATGAGAAGCAACTCTCTGACCTCCTTATCTTTCTCCGTAAGAGTTGGCAGGTCGATGTGAACTTGAGAGACGTGCAAAGTGAAGAGAGCACCAGCAAGAGTAGCAGCATTCCTAGACAGACAAATGACATCATCTCCTTTAACCTCATCAACCTGCACGTTCATTTAGTAGGTTTAGTCTTACAAACACATATTTTTTCTATAAACGTCTAAAACTTCAAACATAGAGAGAAAGCACCAAAGGCTTCATTTTTCTTTTACCTCTAGCCAAACAGAAGTTGTTTCACTACCGGTGAACAGGTACTGCCCCACAAAGATAGTGTCTCCTTTCTTCACCGCCTGGAAACATTCAAATATCAACACCAATCAGAAATCTACACAAGTGTCGGAATTGTTTAAAGTCATCACATTTCTAAAAAGAGATAGAGAAGGAACCTTGGCGAGACCATCAAAGTTAATAGGAAGCACTTCAGAGGAAGCTTCTTGGTCTTGATTCGGAGTCAGAGTAACAAGTCCATCAGCTTTAAGAGAGATAGCTTTCTCAGACTTGTTGATAACTTGCAGCTCAGGTCCCACAGTATCAAGCATAACCTAAACAAACAAACAAACAAAAAAAGACATCTCAATTTCAACTCATAAAATAAAATAAAATAAAAACATCAAAAATCAAATGAACATACTGCACAAAGTTTCTTGGTGCTCTTGACAGCAACTTTGAGATTATCAAGCGTCTCCTGGTGATACTCAGCGTCTCCCCAAGAGAAATCGAATCTGGCCACCGACATGCCGGATTTGAGACAGCCGGAGAGAGTCTCGACGGATCGGGATTTGGGACCGAGAGTCCC
>OVBX01007532.1:0-10752 GCA_900406325.1 Erucastrum elatum
TGTCTCCGCTGAGCGATTCGGTCTCCCACTAAGCATAAATATTTTTCCACATACTTTGTTATCCAAAACGTGTTAGTCCCATGTTTCACACTCACTCTGATCTTCCATCCACAACCGCTAACCCGACATGTTGCCACAAGGAGAGTTTTCGTTGATTTGTATATTCTGAAAGAAAACCTACCCCTCACTGCTGCCAACTGCAGCTCTGAAAGCAGTGCATCCTTGCTATCAAAACTCTGGTTGACATAGATACTGGTACCATCCGATTTTCCTCCTTCAATAGCATTTGTCTTAGCATATGTCTTTTCGATTTCTTCAAAACAAATATTATCATCATCTTCCTCGTCCTCATCTTGAATCTTTCCATAAAGACTGCAATCCCCACCATTCTGATCCATTTCACCAACAATAAAGTTATCAGCATCCTCCTCCCCAATTTCCTCCTCCCCATCTTGATTTTCATCTTCAACAAACTTATTATCACCAACATCTTCTTCCCATTCATCAGCTTCATCATTATCACCAACATCTTCTTCCCATTCACCAGCTTCATCATTATCCCTTTCCTCTGAAACCGTTTCCACCTTGCTGCGGCTTGATACACAAAGACATACTCTATGCGTTTTGAGTATCTCGAGCAAGTTTCGAACTTGTCTATCACTTGTAACATGAATGGGAGGACTGCCTGGAGCCATCATCATTTCTGTTGTTAATGAGTAGCTAATCTCCACAGTCACTGTTCTCATGTCCAGGTTATAATCTTCTTGAGCCATTGCAACAAGTTCAGCATGTGTTGAATCTTCATTCAATAAAAACAATCTTGCTCCTTTGAGATCATCAACCACAAAATCCCAACGGCAATCTCATAACAACCATTCTCCATACACTGCATGTAACTGACAAATCATCTGCAAATATTCAAAATAAAACACATTAGTAAACATAGAGAAAATGAAGAAGTTCAATAAACATTGCCGCAGACGACTTAGAATTAAGTCGTCCAGACGACTTAAAGGTAAGTCGTCTAAAGAGGTCACTTTTGCAATTGAAAATTAAATGGGACGACTTAATTCTAAGTCGTCCGGCTTTTTTGTTAAAAAAAAACTCCAGACGACTTATATATAAGTTGTCTACAAAAAACGGGCTAGTTTTGCATTTGACCGAATCGTGTCAGATCTTTGACTATTTCTGGACGATTTATAATTCAGTCTTATCTGGGAAAGTTAAAATTTCAATATTTTATTCAAACCAGACGACTTAAACGTAAGTCGTTCTAGGTTAGTTTTGTAATTGAAAAATAAAACTTGAAATTTAACTTTTTCCAGACGACTTAATTGAAAGTCGTCCAGCTAGGTGACTTAATTTAAGTTCGTCCGGGATAAGCAAGGTTTGACCAGAAAATTAGGAAAAATTCTGGACGACTTTGCTTTCTCCGGACGACTTTAAATTAAGTCTTCTGGCTGGACGACTTTATATTATGTCGTCTGGTAAAAGTTAAATTTCAAGTTTTATTTTTCAATTACAAAACTAACCTAGGACGACTTACGTTTAAGTCGTCTAGTTTAATAAAATATTGAAATTTTAACTTTCCCAGAGACGACTGAATTATAAGTCGTCCAGAAATAGTCAAAGATCTGACACGATTCGGTCAAATGTAAAACTAGTCCGTTTCTCGTAGATGACTTATATATAAGTCGTTTGGAGTTTTTTTTAACAAACAAAGACGGACGACTTAGATTAAGTCGTCCGTTTGACCAGAAGACTTTTCAGTAAGTCTTCTACATACAGATGACTTATTAGTAAGTCTTCTACGCGAACAGATCTTGAAAAAAATTCAAATTCGTACCTTAAACTATGTAGATGACTTCATTTGCACACACGGTCTTCTCCAACCACCCAGAACTTCAAACGAAAGCAACCGTAAGTCAAAACGAAAAAAATATGGCTCTATCAACCATAAAATATTTTGAATCAAAAGCTTGAAATTTTTGGATGAATATGAAGAGAAAGTGAAAGAAATGTTGTTTTTAGTTCATTACAATTGAAACAGAGAGAGTGTAAAGAGATTTACGTGCATTAAAGGGCATTAAAAGCTCCAAACAGTTAGTACAAGGTTGTTGAACTATTCATGGTAGTGGCACTATTGTAAATACTTGAAGAATATGAGGTTGAGACAGTAAAAAAGCCATTTTCGAAAAACAAAAAAAAAGTTAATGGCATTTTCATAGATAAAATGCAGGTGTGGGGTGAAAATCTCAAAAAAAAATGAGTCAAAAGAAAATGTTAGTTTTCTGTTTGACTTCAAGTTTTGAGTTATTTTTGCAAAAAGCCCAATTAAAATTTACTATTAGTTGATCCAGTAGTTCAACCAGTAGTTAGGGGTTCAAGTTTTAACGATTTTAAGATAATTGATTTATTCTAAAATTCTAACCGAATTACATACAAAATCATTGATTTACTGGTTCAACCGCGGATCCGGGTCGGATTTCAATACACTAAATCAAAAATATAAAACAAAGAATACATGTTTTGATATGTTAATTTAAAAAGATAAACAAAAATTTATCGATGACGTTAAAAGGCTATGGTGTATAGTCTAACAATATAATAAATTCAATACAATTATTAAAATACTTTACTAATCATTTAGAAAAAAATGCAAATATGATCACGGATAAAATCACAAATATGATTGAAAAATACATATATGATATAAGGAAGGACAAAAGTACACACTTATAAATTCATATCATACAAAAATATAATTATACAAACACACAAACATATAAATTATATTAGATAAAAATATTTAAAAACAAATAATATACCTGTTCTCTTGAGAGCGGGTCAATATCTAGTTTAAATTATTAAAACTGAAGTACATTTAGTACTTAACCCTATTTTTCCTAAATAATTTTAAGATATTGCCATTGACATAATATTAAAAATATACCTAAATTAAATCAAATAAATGGTTTCTAACAACCTTATAATCACGTTTAAATCTACTAGCTTTAATTTTAGTTTCCTAAAATTAAGTGAGATCTTTTGTCAACAAAATCACATGATATCTTATCTATTATACTTCATAAATCTCAATTACAATCTAATATTTGTGATTTAGTTTTAAAAAAAAACAAACTTAACAAAAATTTATCGATGACTTTTTTAATTACAAGAACAAAATTGTGTTGTTGGTATTTGCGCCAAAAAATAAATTGATGGACCAACTAAATTTTGTAAAATTCATATATAAATGTTAATGGTCCATATTTAACTATTCATGAAAAATAACAGTTACAACTAGATTTTGATATGTACTTTCAAAGCCCGGGTTTATGTTTGGTGAAAAATTTATATAATCCATCTTGTATATGCATTTATATAACTTGTCACATATATGTATTTATATCTGAGTTTATGTTTGGTTAAAACTATATTGTACATGTATTTTTACGTTTTAATTTTGAATTAGATATTTTAAAAAGAAATCAATATAAAAGTCTTATAGTTTTAATCGATATTTTGAAACCCGACTCGGACCTGCGGTTGAACGGGTTAGTATTTTTAATATAGTGATTTGTTTAATGATAAGACAAATTCGGTGATCATAAGTTGAAAAATTGTTTAAAATATATTTATCATTTTCAAAATCGTTGTAAATGGTAATGATTGTTGTTAAAATTAATAATTTTAGAATTAACTAAAACTTTAAAAAATAATTGTCATGCTATTATTGAATTTAAATAAATTACCAGTCTAACAAACTCATAACGGAACCAAACGATTTCAGTGAAAACTTTGGTTCTGTTCGGCAATATTCAACTGTATTATCATTTCAAATCAGGAAATAAACAATAGTAGATGAGATTAGATTCAGGAAAAAAGAGGTTTAAAACTAAACCATTAAAAGTTTTAAAAACGACGCAGTTTCAAACATGATCGGTTGAAAAAATACTAAAACGATGCGGTATCAAACAGAGAAATAATCGGAGACAAAATTGAATTAGGAAACCGGTGGTAAGTGACAAACCAAAAAAAAACAATTAAGAAAAAACCGGCGCACAATGTCCAGAATACATTTAATGAATATAAAAGAAAGACTATTCAGTAGGGGTAAAAAGAGTAAAAATACCAATATGCTTCTCTAATAATATAGATATACCAATATGCTTCTTAAATAATATAGATATTGTCATGTTATATACAAATCTTCACCAAATTTTTATATTTTTTTTATTAACATAGAACATCAGTTTATGTAAAATAATTATATTACAGTATTACTATTTTTAATAATATTTATTAATAAAATTAAGAAATATAAAATTATAAAATTAAAATAAACTTAATTTTTATAAAATTAATTTGTATAAATTATAAAAAATAATAGATCAAATAAGTTTCATAAAATGTAAATTAAAATAATTTATCTAATATAAAAGTTATTTAATATATTTATTTGATTACGTTAATATCCAAAACCAAATCAGCAATCGACATTACTTATAAATATTTTTAAAACATGGTCAAAATGTATTGATCAAACAACAAAAATTAGATAAATTATTTTTTATAATATATATATGATCCATGTAGACGATAAAGATTGAATAAGAAATACCGTATGGTACTATATGAACATAGTCATATGCATATAAAATTTTTAACTAAACTGTTATAAATATTTAACATTAAATTTTGAAAATACACCCGCCCGGGTGGGCGAATCAAAGTTTAGTTAGTAATTAATAGAAAAGTCTGGGTTTCATATATTATATGCGTACAAATAATTTTTTTTTAAAGACAAAGGCCAATGAATGACTCATTAATCTCTAGTATTCCAATATTCCCTCTCGAAATAATAGTTCATCTAGGCATTAATATTGTTGACCATCATTCTCTGTCTCGGAGCACAAGCCATGTCTAGGCTGGATTACAAGAGTGTGGATCTATTAACTAAACTTTTTAGTAGTTTAGGTATAAGCTTTAATACAATGTAAGTTTTTTGGACTTTCAACTCAAATTTAATTCGCAATTAGTGGACTGATCCATGTCTCTTGTGGTATTATTTTCACATCAAAACTTTTGATGTGAAAGTTTATATTATTACACTAACTCTTTAGAAACTAAGGCGCATGATTAATCTCTACTAAACTCAACATGATCTAATCTTTTATCATTTTCTTTTTTTTTAGAAGTTGCTTATTTAAATTTAAAAGAAAGACCTAAAATGTTTTACAAGCCCATTGGCTGTAGTTAAACCCAAGCATAGTACTAGAATCTCATAAAAAAAAACCCTTTCACCCATAGTAGAGCCCATTCAAGCCCAAGTAGACAGATCCTTAGAAGCCGAACTTTGTTTTTCACGAAGGTTCAGTGATGGTTGAGGAGAGGGGGTATTGATCAGGAGAAGCGCAACCAGCTTTGAATCATTGATGAAGATAGAATCGGGTTCTCACTCAGAAAGCTCTGCAATTTGTTCCTTTAGCTTCACATCCATCAAATTGAAAATCTGGTCACAAGATCGGAATATGTTCGAGTGGAGTCGTCCATTCCTCTCTGTCCAAATACAATACAGCGCTGATTGCCATGCTAGGAGAGCAAGCTTACGCTGAGTCGCCGGTGGGGGGAGTGTGAGCATCTGATTCATCAAATCGGCCCAGTCGCGATGAGGTTGGAGTTGTAGGCGCGTAGTAATCATTCCCCATAACCTGAAGCTGAAACTGCAAGAGAAGAAGATGCGATCATCCACCAGTAGTCCCCATCTCTTTAACCGATCCCTAGTTGGGATTCTGTCTTGTATCACCAGCCAAGTGTGGAAAGCATGCCGCGAGATAGCTCTCGAGAACCAAACAGCAGCAGTCCATGGAACGTCTTGTTTCGGGTCTCTGAGGTAGTCGTATAGCACACCCGTTCTGAAGACTTCTGATCTTTGACCATTTATCTCCCAAGTAAAGTAGTCTTGATTGTCTTGCAGCTCAATGGTGGTTATGTACGTGTAGAGAGTCAGTTGATGTTCAGAGCGGCAGGAGGTAGTATGCAGACTCCATTGCTACAAATAGAAGCCACCGTTGCATTGCGCGGAATACCCATTCTTGAGCGCGAACCTGTCAAGAAAACATTGAGGTCACCGAAATAAGAGACCAATTGTCGTTCCATAATGAGGCTGTTTCTCCATTCTGTAGGATGGTCTTGATCAAGGGAAACACTGTCTGCTTCATCTTCAATAGATTGTTGACAAGCCAAGAGTAATATTATCGTGGCAAAGTTTTCCAGTAGTTGTGGTGCGAACCTTTGAATGACCTCCTTAAACCATTGTACCCAAACCAAATCAGGTCTGAAGAAGAGCAGCCACACAAGCCTTAGAGTACATGCTTTGTTCCAGGTGAGTAGATCTTTGATTCCCAATCCTCCTTGCCTTTTTGTTAAGACCATTGTTTCCCATGAGACCCTTGCAGTGTTATGACCTTCAATGTTTCCCTTCCACAGGAAAATGCTGCACAGAGAGTTGATGTGCGAAATACAGGCTTTCGGCAGGATATAAGCTGAGCACCAGAACATTGTTATCCCGGAGATCACGGTCTTGATCAGAAGTAGTCTACCAGAGAAGGAGAGGGACTTCACAGACCAAGAAGAGAACCGCGTTTTGATTTGGTGTAAAAGCGGTTCGCAATTGGCGAGGGAGAGTTTCTTTGAGTTCACTGGAACACCCAAGTAGCGGAAGGGGAGAGAGCCAAGAGACATGCCAGTCGATGCTTGAATTGTGTCAACTTCCATCGATGAGAGACCGGAGGCAAAGAAACTCGTTTTCTGCATACTCACCGCAAGACCTGACCTTTTCTCAAATTCACCAAGAACCTGCATTACCTGCTGAACCGACTCTAGCGTTCCATCAATGAAAATCAGGAGGACATCAGCAAACGAAAGGTGACTGAGTTTGGTTTGAGCACAGTTCATATGGTAGTTTAATCTGTTGCTTCTTGCTGCCTGATTCAACATATGAGATAAGTAGTTCATAGCTATGACAAATAAGTAGGGAGATAGTGGGTCACCCTGTCTTAAGCCACGCTTTCTTTCGAGACAACTGAAGAGAAACTCCCAGGAGAGGGTATCAAATGCCTTCGCAATGTCTACCTTGATGGTGATTCTCTTCGGCCCTTTGTTCTTGTGATAGCCATTGATTAACTGTCCTGCTAGAGTAGTGTTCTCAACTACTAACCTGCCTTTTACAAATGCGGTTTGACTTAGCAGTATGAGAGTAGGCAGAATCGGTTTCAAGCGCTTGACTAGTAGTCTTGACACAACTTTGTAGATTGTATTTAAGCTGGCAATTGGTCTGTATTTAGTAATCTTAGTTGCTCCAGGGAATTTAGGCACTAAAGTGAGGATTGTTGCATTAGTTGTTGAAGGGAGGAAGACTGATGCGAAGAAGTTCTTGATCGCCACAATCACTTCAGCTCCCACTGAGTCCCAAGAAGCTTTGAAAAAAGCAGAGGTTAGACCATCAGGCCCTGGCGCCTTATTTGCATTTAGTCCGAACATACAGGATCTGATTTCCTCTGATGTGGGCAGTGATAGGAGTAGAGATGACTGATCCACAGTAGGAGAGAAAGCAAGGAGGTCTAAGAACCAAGATGAGGGAGTGTATATCGATGGAGGAGAGTAACGTCGGGGCCCCAGCACCGATTGGAAGTGATACACAGCATGCTCACTCATCCTTTGAGGGTCTATAATCCACTGATCGTTTAGCGTCAGGAAGGCTCGAATTGCATTGTAACTTGCTCTGGTGAGGCAAATCCTGTGGAAGTATGTTGTGTTAAGATCATCCTCCTTAAGCCAATTAATCATTGATTTCTGCCTGAAATAAATTTCTTCAATCACTCGCAGGAAGTTCCACCTTTGATGGAGATCACGTTCAGCTTGGAAGGTGGATGTTGAGGGATCCTGAAGAGCATGTACCTGCGCAATTTGAAGTAAAAGGTTAGCCTCGCTCACTCGCTCCTGAATTTTAGAGTAGTTGTTTTCATTCAAGAGTTTTAGGTCATTCTTAATCTTTTTTAGTTTCCAGCATAGCTGAGTAAATGTTTGACATGTATTTCCAGCCTGAATCCATGCTTCCTGTATTAGCTGGGCGAAGCTAGGGTGTTTGATTAGGTAGTTTGGGAATTTGAAGGGTTTAGAGCCGGCTGAGGAAAGTTTAAAAGCTAGGTCAAGGATGTAGGGGGAATGGTCTAAGAATAGGGGTGGGAGGAATGTAGCTAAGGCGTTGGGGAAGGTAGAAATGGTGTTGGAATTGAGCATGAGTCTGTCTAGTTTCTTGGTGATTGGTAGGGTGGGTTGGCTGTTACTCCAAGTGTGATTTGTACCAATGAAGTGAAGGTCAAATAATCCCAGTTGAGTCATACAGTCTCTCATCAGGTACATTTGGGAATAAAGTCCAGTAACTGAGGGATCAGAATGCTCAGAAGGATGGAATATCTGGTTTAAGCCTCCTCCAAAGACCTAGTTTCCTATATCCCGAGCCTGAGAACCACTTAGATGGATAAGTTCTGCCCAGAGATCAGTTCTGTCAGCACTCAAGTTGGATGCATAGACAACATTATAATAGAGAGAGAGATGAGTTGGAAAGTCAATCTTGCACGTTAAACTATGCCGGGTTTGGCAAAGGATACTGACCTTGAAGAAATCTCTCCAGATAATGATTATTCTGCCATCAGGATCAGATAAGTGATTTGAGGAGTAATGCCAGTTAGGACAGATAGAAGACAAAAGGGGGGCAAGGTTGTGTTCTTTTATATGAGATTCTAGTATAGCACCAAAAAGGAGTTTATTAGTATCAAGCCAAGAGATAAAGTCTATGTTTATCCGTGTCATTTAGAACACGAACATTCTAAAAAAAGAGTTTGACACTCATTAAGAACGAAGAGGGGGTCCTTCTGAGGGAATGGAAGAACCAACAGAACCAAAAGAAACATGGACATTGTTTAGAAAAAGAGGAGAAAAGAGATTAGAGGCTAAAAGGTTAGTTTGGGTGGTGGTGGTGGATGAAGTAGTAGAGGGAATGGAAAAAGAAGGCGCAAAAGGGTTTTGGGTATCTGAACAAGGTGGAGGGGAAAGAATGGGGGAGGAACGGGATCTTTTTAGTGAAGGTCTGGGAACATGATCATGGGTTTAGAAAGGTGAGGACAAGATGGGGGGTAGTGTGGGAGTAGGCCTATTTGAAAGAGAATGAATATGATCAGTAAGAGAGGAATGGTTTTGGGGAGGATTTTGGACAGGGGTTGAGTTGAGGGGAAGGTTAGGGACCCGAGGAAGGGGATTAGGAAGAGGGGGGGGGGNTCAGAGTTCAATGGTTTAGTAGTAGATGATTCACCAGTAGTCTTTGCTCTATACTGAAAATTTGTTTTTTTCTTTGCAGGAGTTTTTGCAGCAGATGACCCCTTCTGAGTCACTGGTGGATCAGGAGGAGGGGGAGGGGGTGTAGAATAAGCAGTTACGGATGATGTGTCCCAGCCATGACATTGAAAGCAAGTTGGGGGAACCCAAGGGTAGGTGACCGCTATTTCCACCACCTCACCATTTTCTCTTTCAAACTCCACTATTGATGGAAGGGGAGAAGTAAGATCAACCTCAACTTTGATATGCGACAGGGAGAGGCTTATAAGGTTTTTTGTGAACTCGTCGATCTCTTTGGGCTCTCTTACAAGACCACCAATTAGACTGTATCCTTCCTAATGCCTCGGGTCGAGAGGAATGTCAGTGAAATGGGCCCAGATCTTGATGGCTTTGAGTGGAGGAGTCACTTTGGAGTGAGATGAAGACCATTGTGCTGTATGAAACATAGAGTCACCTACTTACCATATATTCTTCTCCAGTATCTTCTGCCTCAGGTACTCACTAGAAATTCTCACCAAGACTGAACGATTGAGGGGATTGTTGTGGATTTCTAATCTTCTTCCTTTTCCCCACATGTTGTTGAAGACACTTTGAATCTGGTTAAAAGGCGGAGCTCTTCCATTCAAGTAACAAATGATAAAATCTTTGTGAATCTCTGCTCCTTTATGGAAGACTGAGTTTGGGATAGTGATTCTTGGCCTTCCAGAAGAAGCAAAAGCCACAGGTACAAGCCTTCGCAATGTCTTATTTTATGAAGCTCTGAGTCGCTCCACCAATGTGGGTATCGGTTGGTTAGATGGGCGCTCATTTCCTGCCTGTGAGGTAACGCCAGAGGGGTTTTGGTTTGTCACTGTAAGAGTTTGGGTAGTTTCAGGAAGAGTTTGGGACGAAGTTTGCTTAAGAGGAAGAGAGTCCTCTGTAGCAGCAGTTAAAGGGTTAACTACAGTTGTTTGGTCTATTTCCATAGTGGTTGAAGATGGGTGGATAAGGTTTGGTGAAGGTGTCGATGAAGCCTGGTTAGTTCGGAGGGGGATAGTGTGCTTGGGAGGAAGGATGATGAGGTTCTGGTTCTGCAAATCTTTATTATTCATAGGAGCAGTAGCCAAAATCTCAGATCCAGCAACAGTGACAGTATCCTCTCACAATTCTTCTCCCAAGGAGGGAGCATTCCGAGCGGGAGTAGTAGAAGCTGGAGCTCTGGAAGCTCCTGCAGTTTGCAAACCCTGCTTTTTTCTATTGAAAGTGGGCTTAGTAGTAGATCTGGAGGTAGTTGAGGAGGTCTCTAAGGGAGGGGAGTAAAGGGGGGAGAGAGGGGAGTTAGGGTCTGGGGGGTCAGGGGGGACAAGGGGAGAG
>OVBX01007534.1:0-10752 GCA_900406325.1 Erucastrum elatum
GTTATTCCGAGGACATTCCGACGATATTTTCCCTCGGTATTGGCCAGTTTTCTTGTAGTGCTTGAATTATGTAACTATATATACAAAATGACTTATACCTAAATATATTCGATTGTGTAGTTTTGATTTTGTCTGAGAACATTCTGAAAGTTTTAATAGTATTGATTTAATCTTTTGTTAACATCACTGATATTAAACTATACTATACTAAAGTGTTATTTGATTTCTTTTTCATGTGTAATATTGCTAACCAATCCGCCTAACCAAACTAAGTAATCCATCAGTTATAGGATTATCGAGAATCTTATGAGATAAAAAAAAAAAAGAAGAGAATTATGGTTAAGAAAGAAAGAAAGAGCAAGTGATATGAACGATTCGAGGTCATCTTCCATATCTACTCACGTGTCTTGATTCTTGAAATCATTATTGACTTATCCAACGACACCCACTACAACCCCAATGTAGCAGTCACAAACATTTTGATCTTTGTAACATCAGCATATATCAAAAAATGTTTTAATTTTTTTTAGTAAGAATAAAATAGGGAGAATTTGCCAACTAACCAAATTTTCATTAAAAAATAAGAATATAGCACTGATTGTGACATAATTAAGTCCATAGCAATTTTTGATCAGTTTTGTCCGGTGTTACCCTTAATTTTTGTAAGTTACCGGTGACAAAAAAATGAAAAGTGGTGTCGTCGATGATTTGTAACGTATGGACAAAATAAAAGTACTACTGTTGAAAATTAAATCAAACATATAACACAACGACATTCAATTAACGACCATATGTACATAAGTTCAGTTTCTTAAACAAAGATGGAGGAATAAGCGGTGACACCACTTCCACTCTTGAACATCATATAAAATAGTATTGAATTTATATTAAATTGTATTGAAACTCTACAAATACTATAATCATAAACCTTAGTTATAACTCCACCCCCATGTTTAAATACTAAACCCTAAGTCCTAATTTATAAACCCTAACCCCAAATATAAAATATAATATAAGTATATGCTTATAATATTTTTAATATAATTAAAACCTGAAATACTTATAATAAAAATAAAATAGAACATATCACATGGTCTAATACATATTTATTCAAATAGAATAATATATAAGAAAATAGATTTGGTCTATTTGTGTACATCTAAAATTGATTCTAATAATTATAGGTATATATCCAATAAAATATTAAACAGATTATAAATTATAATGTATGCATGTGAGCATACTGTTCCAAAACATAAATAGAATGGACTACTAAATGGTATAGTACATGTCGAGTAAATTATCAAATGGTTAAAAATTACTATACAATGTATGTGTTAAATTAGCAAATAGAATACTATGTATGCACGATGATGGTTATGAAGGATTGGTAGGTAAATAGGAAAGATGTAGTAGAAATTACAGATTTGGTGGTACTCGTAGTGGATATAATGATGGTAGACGTGTGATGGATGTAGACAAGAAAAAGTTGATGGTGATTACAAGCGGTGATGGTTGTTACGGAAGATGAGATAGTGGTTGAAGCGGCGGTAGAGTGGTGGTGGTGATTACAGCAGTGGTGGTGGTAACCGGAGCGGCGATGGTGGTTTATGAAGCAATGCCGGGTCGTGGTTTCTGATGAGATCGTGTTCGTGGATATGGAAAAGCTAGCACATGATGGTGGCCATGGTCATGATACTATGGTGAAAGATGATGTGATAACTGTGAGCTTTGGATAAATAATAATGGCTAGGAGAAGTATTACCGGAAGAAAATAAAACAAAAATACATATAAATACATAATAAGGGTAATATAGTATATATTGTATGAATGTTAGAAGCTTTTTATTTTTTGGTTAGTTTCTTAACTATAGTTTGTTTGGACGTTACTGAGTGCAATTCCACAATAAAATAATATGATTTAAATATTAGACTCAAGATGGAACTGATCAAACATTACAGAAAACAAGAGTAAGAAGCTCATATTAAGCCAATAAAACAGGTTGTAGCCGAAGTGACAAACCACCAAGGCAGAAAAGCCTTGTTTCTTAAGCTCAGAGTAGAAGTTTAGAGGAACAAATGACTAACAATAAAACGAGTTTTTGGAAGAGTTATGGCAATACACAGAGTTCTCTTCCCTCTATTGTGACTTTAGAAGAAAAAACGAAGAGGAGTTATGACTTTGGTAAACTGTTTGTGCAACTGCAACTACACAGTGTAGTGATGCCCAGCTGTGTCAATGTCCAAGCCCTTCAGCTTTGCGACTGATTCAACATGTCCCTTCAACGTGTGAAGCTCCCTAAGCCTGTCAGAACAACGCATTTCACCAGTCATAATCAAGCAAATCCCAGTTTCTTTCAAGTTGATATCGATTTAATCCAAGTAGAGTTACCTTGCTATCTCGGCCCTTCTCTTAGCTTGCTCGGCGATCTCAGACAGCTCTCTGTAACCTCCTTTCTCTGGGAAGATGTTGACCTCTTCTTTTGGCTGCAGACCGTGAAGTGTCCTCTGAGCTTGTGCCCACTGAGCTTCTCTTTCTCCAATACCGTAATCCTTCTTGGTCGTGAAAGCAGTCTGTTTAAAGAAACAGCAGAAGCAATTAGCATAAGATTTACAAACAGGAATGTGAAAAGCGATGAGAGAGAGTTAATTGTGTTGTACCCTGTTGTCGAACAAGCTAGTCCAAGCCTTTCCACTCAAAATGTATCGAATGGAAAACTTCAAAAGATCTTGTGGGAAGTACGTAACAATGCTGTAAACCCAAATCACACCAGCCCATCCCCAACCGATACCCTTCACCTTTGCAAATGTCCAGTCCGCGTACACTGCTATCAAAGTCGCAACCTGCATTTTGGGACGAAGAGATTCAGGAGTTAGATGAATGTCAGTGGGTTTCTTTTCTAGGGCTCAGGAAACTATGGGTATTTGATGTTCTTACAAGTTGGGCAATGACGAAGGCAATCATCAGAAGCGCCCCAGGACGTTCAACGAACGACCAGCTCCTTGACCTTGTGACGAAGATGAGCGCTTGACTGATGATACTGACTTGTAGGTATACAGCACCCATCAGCTCATCGTTGTTGTCCCTGATTGACCTCACACCGAACTTGTCCTGCATATCGAGAATAAATTTTAGTTTCCTAGGCAATTTTTATCTACATGATCCCTGAAGCCACCACACAAAAAGAAAAGGAAGTGTTGAAGATTACCGAGAAAAAGTCGGTCTTGTGAATCGTCCAGAAGAAAACCACACTCATTACGGCTTGGTAACCTCCCAGCACGATCCCGGTGGCGAAAATTTCTTTGAGCTTCCAGCTATCAGGTGTGGGAGATGGCTTTACTCTATCCTTTGAGATTGTCATGATGGTACCTAGAAGATATCAACAAACAATACCATAAGATATACGGTCTAGCAGATAAAGTATTAAGAGGTTGTATAATAAAGTAAATCATTTGCTCACCGTCATTAAGGATGGCAATAATCAGAACCATGAAAGCTGAGAAATCAAATTCCCATATCAGAGCAATAAGCATGAAACCAAACTGCAAAAAATATAACGCAATATGATCAGTACACTAAAGAAAGATCATGCTAACAAGAGATAAACATCTATATGGGCGGTTGTCTACTTACCACAATACGGATTGTGATTGAGACTGCATAAATCTGTCATAAGCAAGAAAAAGAGCTGTTAGAGATGGTGCATACGAACACACAGATAGTGGCATAATGTAAAGAATAAAATTAATAGAAGGCTCACGGTATAGTTCTTCATTCTCTGGAAGATAGCTCTGCTAGTGAGCACTGCACTGATGATAACACTCAATCCAGGTTCAGTGAGAACAATATCTGAGGCACCACGAGCAGCATCTGTAGCATCGGCCACAGCAATACCAATGTCAGCTTTCTTCAATGCAGGAGCATCGTTGACACCATCACCAGTCATTCCAACAATGTGTTTCCTCTCTTGCAGCTTTTTCACAATTTCATATTTGTGCTCTGCAATAAGAAACACAAGAAGCTTAGATCAATATAACAAAACATTTTCTAATGAACATATGATGAGGTTTAAGAAGCAATTTATAACCTGGAAAGACGCCAGCAAACCCACGGGAATGGATCCGCCTTCTCTATCAACTCCTCCACGGGAATGGATGCAATGTTCGAGTCCTTGTCAGTACCAAGAAGAGCCGCAGATGGATACATGTTGGTTCCCATTCCAAGTCTGCGACCGGTTTCCTTACCAATAGCAAGTTGGTCACCTGGCAACGTAGTTAGAGCGCAAGTTAAGGAAAAAACATCTACATAGCCATGGATTTCGTGAAAAAGAAAATGATGAGTAAGTATAGCTACCGGTGATCATCTTAACGTTAACACCAAGATTCAAAGCCCTACGAATGGTTTCGGCACTGTCGTGTCTTGGAGGGTCAAAAAGAGGTAACAAGCCAACAAATTCCCATGGTCCACCTGGACTTTCCTTTGTTTTCTCGGGGACCACCTAAAAAGGAATAAGAACAATCAGCTGAACATTTGTTTCCATGTAAAAAAAGGCAAAAGAAGTCTGAAAACATAAGATCACTGGTAAATAAGTACCTGACGAGCAACTGCTAGTGACCTAAGACCGCGCTCAGCGTACTTGTCCATACAACCGAAAACCTTCTTCCTAAGGTCAGGTCTGGCATTCGCAAGGTCGAGGATCTGTGTGGGAGAATAGAATTAGTAGACCTAATGAAGGAAAAAACTAACATCTGGAGAGGAAATTTGAATTCAGTACCTGCTCGGGAGCACCTTTGCTGACTCTGTGCCAGTTACCATCAGAGTCAATGTAAGTCAAAGCTGTTCTCTTGTCCACAGGGTTGAATGGAAGGAAGTGAACCTCTCTGATTCCAGCTCGTGCCTACGAAAATACAAGTGAAACATAAGAACTTGTTTTCTTGAATTCTCGCTAAACTACACAAATAATTCAAACCGAGAAGAGTTATACCTCTTTTGGATCGGCAAGCATTCCAACCATGGCAGCATCAATAGCATCCTGGTTCTCAATCCTAGAAGCCATGGCTGCAAATAATAGGACTTGGTCTTTCTCCACGCCCTTGCAGAAAACCTCAACCAAGTTCTTATCCACGCTCAATTTATTGAGGGTCAGTGTTCCCGTTTTGTCACTGCAAAGGACATCCATTCCTGCCATTTCTTCTATGGCAGTCATACGCTTGGTGATGGCACCTTGCTGAGACAACCTGTGAGATCCGATAGCCATGGTCACGGACAAGACCGTTGGCATAGCAATGGGAATACCACCGATCAATAGGACCAACAGATTGTCAATTCCATCTCTGTACTTCCTTCTTTGAATGGGGTACATGACGATTATTTCAATCACGATACCAATAGCAATCGAACAGATACAGAAGTTTCCAATGGATGTAAGAACTTTCTGGAAGTGACCAACTTGGTTAGTACTGTCCACAAGGTGAGCAGCTTTACCAAAGAAGGTGTGAACTCCTGTAGCTATAACAACCGCTTCGATTTCTCCTTGTTTACAAGTTGAGCCAGAGAAAACTTCTTGACCTGGGTGCTTGGTCACAGGAAGGGACTCTCCAGTTAGAGCAGACTGGTCAACCTTTAAAGGATCACCCTCGAGAAGACGGGCATCAGCTGGGATGATGTCTCCAAGCTTAATGCTAACAATATCACCGGGGACAAGAATGGCAGCTTCTTGTTCACTCCATTTTCCATCCCTGAGCACCTGAAAACCAGAAACATCACAACAACAAAAGAAACAAACAATCAGGGTAAGAAGTTTTGAAACGTCATGTAGACTCATAACGTAACAGCATTGTGCAACACAATACCTTGGTTTTAGGAGCAAGACCAGCCATGAGAGCAGCTGCAGCATTTCCAGCATTGTTTTCTTCAATGAAACTGATTGTGGAGTTGATAACAAGCAGACAGATGATACCAACAAAATCCTGCCAATCCGGAGGTCTGCCATCACCATTGGCCAAAGCAATGGCCATGATAGCCGCAGCTTCCATAACCCACGAAAGCGGATTCCACATGAACCCCAGAAACTTCAGAATCTTGCTTTCCTGTTTAATTTTTAAATGAAACGATCAACCTCGTGAGTTCTCAGAAATTCACAAAGGCAAAAGCTTTTCAAGTCAAAACTCAAACCTTCTTCTCTTCGAGCTTGTTGGGGCCAAATAACTGAATCCTCTCCTCCCCTTCCTGTGTTGTCAACCCTTCCCTTGTACATTTCAGCTGCTGGAAAACTTCCTCAATCGGAATTTTCTCCTGAGAATCCAACCAAAATTTAGATTAGTTACTCATCATACAAAGGATTGGTTGTAACATCTTCAAACAAATAAAAAGAAATTAAAAAGATCAAAACTTTTATACAGTTTCATGCAAATCTCGAAACGATCTAACTAGAAAAGTGGCGTTGACTCATGTTACTGACAATGGAAGGTTAAAAGAATCTTGCAGTGGAGGAGGCAGGGGACCACCACCACTAATATTACTAGCAAAGTACGTGTAAGAAGTGTGTAATACACGCGCCACGAGATTCCCCTCCATGAAAGGTGGCTACTTTGCGGCGTGAAAGCCAAGGTCCGGTTAAGGGTATTTTTGAGTCGACAAAATTCATACTAACGAGAAGAAAAGAAAACTGATTTTTTACAACTCGCGAGGCTATTCACAAGTTTGCGTGCGTTGAATAATAATGTTTTGCTAAAAGACAAAGGACGTTTAGATAAAAACAAAGTACTACGGAAAGGTACATCAAATCCTTAAGAAACCAAAACAAACAAATTAATATATTCCTTTTATAATTTAAAAATAATTTGTATTTTTATGGGTGGAAGATAGAATATTAGGAGCTGCTTTTACAGCAAAGACGTTATCTCACAAAGAGATTTTCAGAAAACGTATACAGAAAAAGGTATATTTCACAAGCAAAATCAATTTTTTTTCTCTATTAAAATCAACTTTTTGGTGTAGGTTTCACTTTTGAATTAATATATGAAAAGACTTTAGTTTAACTCCACCAATTAAAGAAACTTTTTTTTGTTCATTATCTTTTTTATTTAATTTTCAGTGTTTCACAAGTGTGTGTAGATCTACTTTTTCATGATGAACAGTAATATGAACTGTTTCTGGTTGATACCCTCAAATAAACTTTAAAAAGTTTCTGTAATTATCTTTTTCTGATTTATTTCCGTGAAGTTCTTTTCAACAAAAATAATTAATTTAGAAAAAAAAAATATAATGAAAAATTAGGTTACATGTCTCGGATCCATGAAAAGTATTTGAAGTAACATCTGAGATTTTAGTGGTTTCATGTTCAGAATCGGATCCAAAGGAATAAGAATCATAGCGAAAACGAAATTACTGAAAGAGAAATTTTAACCGAAAGGAGAACAATCATGCAAAGAAGGGGATCTATTTTCACTCAAGCAAATCATCGAACACTTTGTGTGCATGGTACATCACAAACAGTACTCAAAACGATTAAGCTAGAAATAAAGATGGAGATGAAGTAAGTACCAGATCAACAGTCTCGTTCTTGATATCCTCGAGACCTGACATCTCTCTCTATCTTTTCTCACACGGAGATATCCAAAACGGCGTCTCTCTCTGTCGTGGTGCACCACTCGATCACACACACCAGAGAGAGAGAAATCTTTGTAGGTGAAGACGAGCTTATGCTTGCAAAGAAGAAACGTCTCTTCCTTTTTAAACCACTCAAAACGACGAACTCCTTTACCGTTTCGGCCTCTTGTGGGTCCCGTACCAGACGCTCTAATTTACACCCTTTTATTTTATTTCTTTTTCTGCGCTCTTTCCACCGTTGATTATGATTCGGTGTTCATCAACGGTTCTTGATTTTCTTAGGTTTTTGCACTTTAAATATCTGGCTTATATAATTAGAATCAGGTATTTATATACTCTGTGTTTTGTGGTTAAAATCTAAACATTACAAAAACTGATTTCTTGTTCTGATTTTTGGAACCTTCTCCAAAGGTAATTTAACACTGTCTTCTACAAAAAAAAGAAACTTTGAAAAGCTAAGCTGTAAAATTAAAGAGAAATCTCACTATTAACTCAAACTAATGATATAATATGCCAAATTTAACATTACAACAACAACAACGAAAAAAGTTTAATTTTTTTAGATTTTGTTTTTTTTCTTTTTTGACCATGAGGTTAGATCCTTCGATTAGTACATTACCTTACAGCGCGATCCAGATTATATAACTTAGCCTATGATTTTTAAGATTCTCTTACATTTTTGGCAATTTGAAAGTATAACCGTTAGGCTAATTCACCATCGGCTATAGTGTTAGATCTAGTTTTTTTCTGTATATAGCTACATAACTGGAAAGTTTGTATTTGTTATCTACAGAATCACAATTACATATAGAGTTATCATCAAAAATTTGTAGGAAAATTATACATAATCTGTAGCATTCAAATTTTCGATCGAAAATATGAATAGTTGTCACCAGCGTTTTGTTTTTATAAAAGAGATTTTGGTAATATTTAAATATTTATCTTTTATTACCAAAAAAGTCCAGACATTCAGACATAGATCAGTTAAATTTGTTCGCACTTCTCGTTGATATTTAGATACAAAGATAAAATTAATAATGTAATACATAGATATGTTAGATTTGTTCATTTGTATTTTTCATGATACTATTCATTTATTAAAGAATGTTAGTTTCGATTTGTGTTCCACATATATCTATATCAGTGGCATATTATAAAATGATGTTTTGAAAAATTAAAAAATTAGGTATGCAGATGGATTAAATCGCAGAGAATGTGGACAGTATGGGTTGGAAATAAAATACTTAGATGACGTTGGTCTAGGCTATGTTTATTAATAATTTTTAAATTCTCAGAATGTGATATGCCGTCCTAAATCATAGTTTCGTGATTATGGCTTTAAAGGATGGTAACGAAGCAATGGCTCTTCAAATGTGCCTTATGGCAGGTCAGCAATTGCTGGAACGATTCACATGTTGTGAATATTATTTTACTTCTCATTTAACGAAAACTAGATTTTCATCCGCCCGACCGGGCGGGTTTTTGTTTTCATTTATTTTAATATAAATATTTTATTTTCATTTAGTTTTTGTTTTAATTTATTTTATATAGTTGTTTTATTGCTATTTTCAAAGATATTGTAATATGAGACAAATTTAGATAGTTTAAAAAAAAAAATTTTTAGCTTCATAGATTTATATGATCGAGTAAATAATTAAACATTGTGTTTTTGTTAAAATTTTAGAATAAACTATATAGTTGAAAAAAATCACTGGTTTAAAGTAATATAGATTAATGATTCTGGTTGATTTAAAAAATGATAATTACAATTTTAAAGTTAATTAATATAAAAAATATTAAAATAGTTAACATAGAGAGGTATACAATTTATATTATATCTATGTAGTTTTTACTATCTATAAATTAAATGAATTATCGATTTTTTAAATCTACCAAGGTTATGCTGTTATGGAAAATAATAGTATTTAAGTTGATTTTGTTTTGAATAAATATGTGACTTTGATCTCCAAATTTTAAAATAAATGCTTGGAATATTCTATATTTTTGTTCAATCACGAAAATTATATGTATTCTATCAAAGATGATATTTTTCTTTTATTAGTTATAACAAAATATGAATTGATTAGATATGTGACTTGATCTCTAAGTTTTTAAATAAATAGTTAGGATATTCTATATTTTTCAATCTCATGAAAATCTATCTATTTTTTAAAATTAGATTTGTGTTTGATTAGTTATAAATAAATATAGGAGTTGATATTTATTTAATTTGAATATTAATAGAATAAATGTAGATATTCTTCTAAAATTCAGAATATTCTATATTTTTTAATCTCACAAAAATCTATCTTTGTTTTAAAGTATATTTGTCTTTGATTAGTTATATATGAAAATAGGAGTTGATATTTATTTAATTTGAATATTAATAGAATAAACGTAGATATTATTCTAAATTAATATATTAATAGAACGTGAAATATTTACATGCATTATTTTGAAAATTAATATATTGTTAAAATATTAGATCAACATAATAATTTTCTTTTAATGTGATTTATTTTAATTATATGATTGATAAAAAAGTTAGAATATTTATTTTTCATTTTGTAAATGTTAACTGGATATATTAATTTATAGTAATATTTCAAAACTAATCACGAAATTAGTTAAAATATTTTCATATATTTTTTGAAAATTAAGTTTTTTTAAAATATTTTTAAACATATTTTTTCGAAATTTTAATATATATATGATTTAAATATAAGTTGTATTTAATATATTATTGTGAAATCCCTAAATATTGGGAGGTTATTGTGTTTAATATAATATTGGTTATTAATGATTGAATAATGTAATGTATTCTATTTAATATGAAGATTAATGATTATTAAAATGTAATGTGACCAACTCTAGTAGATATTCTATTTTATAAAAAATCACACATGAATGAGAAGTCATGACTTCTGTTTTAATATAATAGATATTAATAGAACGTGAAATATTTACATGCATTTTTTTGAAAATTAAGATATTGTTAAAATATTAGATCAACATAATAATTATCTTTTAATGTGATTTATTTTAATTATATGATTGATAAAAAAGTTAGAATATTTATTTTTTCATTTTGTAAATGTTAACTGGATATATTAGTTTATAGTAATATTTCAAAACTAATC
>OVBX01007535.1:0-10752 GCA_900406325.1 Erucastrum elatum
TTGCACACGAGAACCACCAGCCGCTGAAGAAACAATCTTAGTAGAAGAACTGTAATCATGCCGCTTATAACTCGTATCCTTCACTGCAGTACTGACCGACTTGCAAAATGCACTATCCTCCATACCAATCACCGCCGTAATATGATCTGTTAAGCCTTTTGGTTCCTTCATCTTAATCACTTCCTGCATTTCAGGTTTAAGACCATTATAGAACACATCCACCAAATTCTTCTCGTCGATACCTGTCACCACAGATCTTAAAGCTTCAAACTCATTCACATAATCCATCACAGCACCCGTCTGACGCAAGGCATACAAACGTTTCCCCGGTTCATCCTCCAAACGTTTACGAAAATGCTTAACCAACCTTCGTTTGAACTGCATCCAATCAGTAAACAGATCATTATCCATCTCCGCGTTGAACCAATTCAAGACTGGTCCCTCCAAGCTCATCAAAACGAACTGTAGTCGCTCGCGACCATGAAAATTCCCGATCCTGAAGTAACAAAGTAACACTCCACACGAGCCAACCAATAAAACGGATTATCGCCGGAAAACACAGGCATCTCCACCTTCTTCAACAAACTTTCACGAGTCTCGAAAACCGCCGGTGGAAGTTGATAACCAGTCGGATTCGCGTGAATCGGAGCAGGTCGAGAGGACGAAGATAGCTCTGGTGGAGGTGAGTGTGGAGAAGCAACTCGTTTCCCCTGAGCTTTCTCTGATTGTTGATTTATCAACAACTGCGTCAAACGATCAAAATGTTTATCCAACGAATCGAAACGGGAATCATACGTCTCCAAGCGCGTTTCGATCGATCGGAAATGTTCAGCTGTCACCTCCGCCTTGATCTGCAGTCGCTAACACTCCAAGTGAAGAAACGACAACTCATAGCTCATTGTCGTCTTCTGATCATCGTAATCACAAGAAATGGCTTCGCAATCACCTACCGTTTACCATCGCCAAGTCGATCAGTCACACGCACCAATTTATTAAGTTCGTACTTATCTTCTGTCACACTCAACTCGCTAACTCGTATGTAACTCACTCAAGAACAATCACACAATGAATACTCTTATTGAATAAAAGAGATATCCAAATCCGAATACATAATTACAAAAGAAATACTGAGCAAGCTATGATCTCATATCGATCATAGAGAAGGTCTTATGGCGACACTTCACACAAAACTCAGCATAAAGATGAGTCTACACACAGACTCGCTATTTATTCAAATTCGTAAAAAGAAATCCGTAACTGCAAAGCCTCTCCCTCAACTCGCGGCTTTGCTACTTACTACTCTTCAGAACCCTCCAACTCTCCTAGAGTCTTCTCACTTGAAATATCTTCCCTCTCTTTTCCCTTCACTTCCTCTGTCTCGTTTTTTCTTCTCTTCCTGAAATACACCCTCTGCAACGTATCAGTGTGAAAAAGATTCACAAATATAAATACCGTTTAGATATGATATCTCCGCTCGAAATACATAAAAAGCAATCAATTCTTCTTAAACAAGAAAATATTTTCTTTTTCAAAAGCAAAAAGAGTGAAAAAAGAAAATAAAAACAGAGAAAAACCAGCTACTCTGTTTAATTAGCTAATTAATAAATAGAAAACTTTCATTCAAAAAAAAATAGAAAACACCGTAACTTGATAATTGACTAAATCAGTTAATCACCTATTTTCCTTTTGCAGCCAGGATCACTCTGCCTTGTCTGGAATTTGAACCAAACTGGGAACACAACTGAAGAGACATGGAGAAACACGAATCCAAGACCGAAACAACAGAAGAAGTGGATTCTCGTTTTCTTCTTTAAATTGGATCATGACTCATGATGAGTATACGTATGTCAATAAAATCGACTAGAATTATTTGATGTCACGTTTTGACGTAGTATCTAAATGAATGATTTTATCAGCAGTTAGCACTTAGTAGACAGTTATTTTGTTTGTACGAAGTTGTTTGCAAACATGGACACATGATTGCATCTTTGTCTATGCATGAACACCAGGATCGTTAACTGACTAAGCATAAACAATTATGTAATTGAGTAAGATCAACAAAATCTATTTTCAAAAGCCAAGGAGTACTAAAAGAAGAAAAAAAAAGGAATTGCCAGCAACTCTGTTTTATTAACTGAATATATAAAAAAAAAAACATTGATAATCGACTTAATCAGCTAATCACCTTTTTCTTCTGCAGCAAGGATTTACTCTGCCTTGCCTGGAATTTGAACCAAACTGGGAACATAACTGAAGAGACGTGGAGAAGCACGTGACTGTGATCCCTTTGGAACCTCTCTATAGACAATTTCATGTGTATCCTCTCCAACAATGTAAATTATTATCCTCTGTTCATCCTGATGGTCTGTATCACAACACAAGACTTTTTATTCTCCTCGTCCACCATGAAACTCTTGACCTTTGGCATACCATCTATCATAATCCTACCCAAATCAACTGCTAAGAATTCGCTCCACGACAAATCTTCTTTTTCTTTCTACGACCAATCTTTGGTCTCATCAGTCTTAGTATTGGTCACCCATATCTTCATCTTCAGTGAANATTCTCCTCGTCCACCAAGAAACTCTTGACCTTTGGCATACCATCTATCATAATCCTACCTAAATCAACTGCTAAGAATTCGCTCCACGACAAATCTTCTTTTTCTTTCCACGACCAATCTTTGGTCTCATCAGTCTTAGTATTGGTCACCCATATCTTCATCTTCAGTGAACCTGAGTACTGGCATAACAATGCAAGTTTCTCTTCCCTTACAGTTGACAGAACTACAACCTCATTATGCTCACGACTCTTAGAAGGAAGAGGTAGACGGTCAAATTTCTCTGTTGTGAAATCAAATCTGAGTATTCTAGGGTTTCCAATCCCTGAATCTAACCAGTAAGCATCTCCCTTTAAAGACATGGCAACGCCGAGCCAACGAAAATCATCACTCATATCACCATGATATCTCCATGAATCAGAGGCAAACTCATATATTTCAAATTTACCAGCTCTATAACGCTGGTTAATGCTATCATAATAATGGAACCAGCTCAATATTTTGTAGTCACCCCACCATTTGTCGTTGTATTCGTATCCTAAATAATACCGATGTTGTACTGGGAAATCGTTACTAGATGGTTCCGAAGGATCCACCTGGTTTGACCAGTACAAGGATTCCAAACCACGAGTCTATTGTCTTCGGTCGTGCACAGGAATAAACTTTCACATTGAAAGATTTTAGAAATCTTGACATCTTCCGAATCCTTTAGACTCCTAAGTTTATCTGTAAACTCAGTAACTTGATTGTGGATTCCATGGAAACTGAAGCTGAATGAATAAACCGATTCATCATTCTTTAATATCATCTGCCTTGGTGCTTTTCGGAAGTGCTTCTCGATAAATCTAGGATCTTTGTATAAAGCGTACCATCGTTTGCAAGTTAACTGCAGCTGTTTTATAGATGTGATTGGAACTCTAGAAAGTATTTCTGATTCCAGTTCCCATGGGAGTTTGGGAGTCTCCATTGTTTTGCTGACTTGATCTCCCAAAGTGTTTTGCTGACTTGATCTCCCAAAGGAATAAAAAGAGAGGGTGGCGAAGAGAAAGTAAGAAAGCGTGAGGAAGGCAAATAGATATTACGGCCTTAAGATTAACTAAACAAACAAGAAAGAGAGAAGAGATTAGGGTTTTTAACTTTGTGATATTCACAATTGGTATATAGAGAGAGGGTATAGAAATCAAAGAGAGAAATTCTCGAGAAAAGGAAAATACATACAAAAAAGATGTTAACGACATAATTTTAGTTAATAATCCATTTTGTATTACCTTTTTTTAGTTACTAATATATTGAGTTGTTTAGTCTCGCTTACTACGCTGCAGGATTTGGGTTTGGGTTTCACTTCAATCTCCTTTATGACGCATTTGGCTTCTTACTGAGATGGTTTCCAGTCCATGTTTGTAAAATTTCTCACATTAGATAGTCACAACTTGCAAGGCCGTTGTAACAATATGTTATGTTTGGGGAGGAGAGTGTACGGTTTGGTTGTATCTTGGTGCTTATGGCTATTGTAACAGTGTGTTGTGTTAAAGCAACTATCGAGGAAGAGCGGCTAAGGATGAATCATGGACTGATTGGGCCAAACAAAAGATCGGTCTGAAGCATTGAAGTAACCACGTGTGTATCTGTTTGCATGGCGTAGAAGGCATGAACAACATTGACGTGTAAATATTGTTTGTTTTGAACAAGAATGTTAAACTTGATGACCTATGGCATCAACAAAATCTTTTTTTTTTTCAAAAGCAAAAAAAGTACAAAAAAACAAAAACAAAGTAAAGCTGTTTATTAACTAATTAGATAAATATAAACTACTCTAGTTTGATAACTAACTAAATCAGCTAATCACTTTTTTTTTTCTTTTGCGCAAGGATCACTCTGCCTTGTTGGAATTTGAACTAAACTGGGAACATAACTGACGAGAAGTGGAGAAAGGGAACGTGATCGTGATACATTTAGAACCTCTCTAAAGACATTTTTGTGTATATCCTCTCCAACAATGTAAATTCTGGTCCTCGGTTCATCGTGATTGAGATGGTCTGTATCACAACACATAACTTTTTTAGTCTCCTCGTCCACCAAGAAACCTCTCACGCTCGGCATAACATCTACCATAAGTTTACCGAAATCAACTACTAAGAATTCGCTCCAGGAAAAGTCTTTGGCCTCATCAGTCGTAGTACTGGTCACCCATATCTTCATGTTTAATGAGTAGTACTGGCATAACAACGCAAGTTTCTCTTCTCTGACAGAAGATAGAACTACGTCCTCATAAGGCTCATCACCCTGACATGGAAGAGATAGACGTTCAAATTTCTCTGCTGTGAAATCAAATCTGAGTATAGCATCATTCATATGGTCTCCATACACTGTATCTAACCAGTAAGCATCTCCCTTTAAAGTCATGGTAACGTCCCAGAAATAAGACCAATTACCACTTATAGCATCAGTAACCCTCCATGAATCAGAATTGAACTCGTATATTTCAAAGGCACCTTGTCTGAATTTGAAACTGCCACGTGGAATATTGCGATAATAATGGCCACAGCTCAAGATTTTGTACTTATCCAACGATTTATTGTTGTTTTCGTATCCTAAATAATACCGAAAGGGCTCTGCGTAACTGATACTAGATGGTTTCGACAGGATCCACCTGGTTTGACCAGTACAAGGGTTCCAAACCACGAGTCTATTGTCTTCGGTCGTGCATAACAATAAACCTTTACAGTGAGAGATTGTAGATATCTTGACATCTTCTGAATTCTTTAGACTCCTAAGTTTATCGGTCAACTCAATAACATGATCATATCCGTTGTGGATTCGGTGGAAATTGAAGCTGAACGAATAAACTAAGTCATCATTCTTTAAGATCATCTGCGTTGCTGCTTTGCCCAAGTGGTTATTGATGAATTCAGGATCCTTGAATAAAGCATACCATCGTTTGCAAGTTAATAGTAGCTGTTTTACAGATGTGGGTGGAACTCTCGAAAGTATTTCTGATTCCAGTTCCCATGGGAGACAGAGAGTCACCACTGTTTTACTAAGCTGATCTCTCATCGAGTAAAAAGAGTAGGAAAGCGAAGAGAATGGAAGAAAGCGAGAGGAAAGCTAAGCAAACAAGAAAGAGAGAAGAGATTAGGGTTTTAACTTTTCACATCCGGCTTGTAAAACTCTAAATATTTATAAAAAATAATTATACAAAATATTTTGATTGTTCTGTATTAAAATGCATTAAATCTCAACCTATTATGGTAGATAAAATGGATATTTTTATTCTTAACATTAAAATATCTATCTAACTTATATAAATGGATATGATTTTGACTGGTTTATATTGGAAACTGGAGTGTTCAATTATAGAAGGAATACAAATGATCTCAATATGTTATGGTAGATTAAATATATAATCTTGTTCTATTTATTAATGGATATTTTGATAGTTTTTTTTTATATTTAAAGGTATTTAATAAATACTGAAAATATAGAAATGAAGTTTTAAAAATGTCTGTTTTATGAATCTATGGGCGGATTGATTTGATGCTGTAGTTTTTGATTGGTTAATATTGGTTTGTTTTCTTATGGAATGAATGCAATTGATCTCAATATCTTATGATAGATTAAATATATGATCTTGTTCTATTTATTAATGGATAGATTTTTTTGTTCATTTTAAAAACTATTTTAATAAATAATAAAAATATAAAAATGAAGTTTTGAAAATTTCCATTTAATGAATCTATGGGCTTGATCTGATGCTACAGTTTTTTTCTGGTTCTGTTTTTGAGTCTTTTTTATAGTGATTTTATACGTGTGGAAGAGCCGATTTATCTCTTTTACAAACCTTAAAAATGACATGGTTGTAGATAGGAGTGTCAAAATGAGCTATTTCGCTCAGCTCAACTCAACTCAGCTCATTCAACTCAGGTTAGTTCGCTCAACTCAGTGGCTCATGCTGAGCTCGGATCTTTTATGAGTTATCTTAGCTTAGCTCATTCATTATATGAGCTTCAATGTGTAAAATCGAACTAAGATCATTAAAATTATGAGTTAAATGAGTTAACTCGCTATCAAATATAAAAGATATTTTTTTATAACATAACTAAAATTTTAAAATTCAAACTGTTAATATTAAAATACCAAATAAAACCAGCACCTAATAATATATCAAATCAAAACTAAATTAGTGATCCCAAAATCCATTCCACCTAAGAGTCTTGGGTTGATTCATCTTCAAAGTTCAAACTCTTCATTTATTCAAATCGTAAAGATAAATATTTCACATAAGAGCTTCAAGAAATATTTTTTTTGTATTTTAATTCTATGGATATATAATATGTTGATTGATATCACTATTCTTTTATATTTATATATATATATATTTAAGATTTTTAGTTGTACATTTTAATTTTGAAAGAAAAATATGATTAATTTTTCCTTACATAAGAAAAATAAAAGTCATCCATATACACATATATATATATATATATATATATATATTAAGTATAAAAANTTCATGAGTTAGTTTATGTTCATTAAAGATCGTGTATAATTCATGGTCTAATTTGCGTTGGATCATTAAATTCATTTATTAAATGAATCTAAAAAATATAATTTGTTTTTATGAAAAATCGAGCGAAGCTGAACCAGATCATGAATTATAACTCATTTTGACATCTCTAACCGTAGACATATCTATATGACTAAAAAATCAGTTTCACAGAGGCACCGATGTGGACAAAAGACATTTTAACTGTTCTTTTTTTGTCTAGATCATTTCAAGATCACCATTTCATCACATCATTTTCCACAGTTCAAATCTTTATTTTTAGCGTTTGAGTATAACAGATTGTAGTACTCGTCACATAATATTTTTTGTCAACCTCGTTACTTAATTTACAGAGAGCCGATTTGGCTGGAAAATTCACCGCAAAAGTCATAAAATACCAGTTTGTCAACAATACTCCAACATTATCGTCCACATCTAAATAAATAAATAAATTTCCAACCCTCTCTATCGCTTANAAATATCATTTCCAACCCTCTCTATCGCTTAGAGGGTTTTGCCAAACATTCTAAAACCCTACGCAGAAGCCTCCTCCTCCGAGTTCCGCTTCATCTCTTCCTCCATCGAAGGTCGCTTCGATTCGTAACCATGGCGGCCGTACCGAGAGGCCTCATCTCTCGCTTCGCTCAGCTTCTATCACTCCGTTCCCCCACTCCTTCACCCTCGCAGTCTCTCCCCCAATCTACCTTCTATCTCCTCCGACGATTCAGCTCCGACGCTGGCGTTACCGACGCCACCGGATCCGAAATCACCGAAGCCCCGACTCGGATCATCGATACGATACCCGGAGAGATGTCGCAGAGATCCAAAAGGACAGGGATCATCGCCGTGAAATGCGGGATGACGGCGCTGTGGGACAAATGGGGAGCTAGGGTTCCGATTTCGATCCTCTGGGTCGACGACAACATCGTCTCTCAGGTCAAGACCGTTGAGAAAGAAGGCATCTTTGCGTTACAGGTAAAAGAAAAAAGAAAAAAAGAAAGATTCTATCTTGATTGGGAATAGGAATGGAATCTCTTATCTCATGGTTTGTTTTTTTTATTTTTTTTTTTTAATTTTGTGATTAAGTTAGATTGGGTGTGGGCATAAGAAGCCGAAGCATTTGACGATGCCTGAGTTGGGTCATTTCAGAGCTCAAGGCGTGCCGTTGAAGAGGAAGCTGAGGGAGTTTCCTGTGACGGAAGACGCTCTTCTTCCTGTTGGGACTGAGCTTGGTGTGCGTCATTTTGTGCCTGGGCAGTTTGTTGATGTCACTGGGATCACTCGCGGGAAAGGTTTTCAGGTGAAAACTGATTTAAAGCTTTCATCTTTTTTCTTTGCCTGACTTAGAACAGAAGTAACAGTGTGGAGCAATGGAACAGTGGTTTGGGGTAGACTGTAGAGTAAGATGGGAAAGGTTTTCAGGTGGGAACTATACTCGGACTGGTTTAAAAGCTTTGATCTTTTCATTGTCTGACTTAGAACAGAAGTGTTCGGATAGTCAAGTAACGATGTGGTAGATAGATAGCAATGGAGTGAAGGAGTGTAACATGTGTTTGGTGTAGAAGAGAGCTGTAGATGTGTTTGTTGATGTGTTTTTGCTATGTAATTTTGCAGGGAGTCATGAAAAGGCATAAGTTCAAAGGAGGTCCGAAGTCACATGGTTGTTCAAAGGCACATCGAAAAGGTGGTTCCACTGGTCAAAGAGATGATCCCGGAAAGGTATGTTGTGTCCAATTGCTATCCTCCAGAGCTAATTCACAAGAGATTGACTTGTTTAACACGTTGGTGAGCAGGTGTTCAAGGGAAGAAAGATGCCTGGGAGGATGGGTGGAAAGCAGAGGACAGTGAAGAACGTTTGGGTTTACAAGATTGATCCTGCCAGGAACCTCATCTGGGTGAGAGGACAAGTAAGTATCTCTCAATCCGAATCCTGGTCACTGGGTTCTTCTTTGTAGGTGAAATAAACGATTGTAATCTTTGCGGTGTTGCAGGTTCCTGGCGCAGAAGGGAACTTTGTGTTTATTAACGATGCATTCTACAAGAAGCCAGAGACCTCAAAGCTTCCATTTCCAACGTACTTAGCACCAGAAGACGAGGATCCATCAGAACTAGAACCGTTGGTCGCAGATCTAGGAGAAGTCGACCCGTTTATGTTAGCAGAGTAGTGGCCTTTTTATTCATTTTTAACGTTTGTGCAAGACAAGAAGGCTGTGGAAGTGGAGAGAGTCACAAAGCTTTTGTATTTTTTCTTACTTAGTTGTTTCTTTTGGATGTATGAAACTGAAAACGATGAACAGAGAGAGAGGAATTGAGTCTCTCCCTCCCCCAATTTGTTAAATCTCAGATGCTTTAAGAGTTTGCAAAATAAGCAATGGACAAGACACACAACTTACAATCTCCTTTGTTTTTTCAAAGTCAACAAAAAGAATCAAGATCCAATTTTCTTAAGGCCTCTCTCTATATAAAGTAAAAACATCACCCAATAGAATAGAATACAGTTTTTATTTTTATTTTGCGTTCTCATCTCTTCTCTCGTATCACAAGATCTAAACTTGTTCATCTCTCTCTCTCTTTAGTCATGATGAATCTTCATCAGGAGCAAAACCAATGCGCAGGAGCGTGCGGGGAACAAGAACCCTTGTTCACCTACGCGGTCAGGCAAAACCGGCGACTGTGCACGGACTGTTTACTCAAGGAGCATCGTAACCTCTTCTGCCCAATCTGCCTCCAAGTCTTCAACGACGTCCCTCCTCCTCCAGAAGACAGCCTCGTCTGTCTCAATTGCCCTTCCATCACCCACCTCGATTGCCCTCCTTCGCCCCCGTCTTCTCCCTTCACATGCCCTCCCTGCTCCCACCCCAATTTCTCCTTCTTCCCCCAAAACGGCGGCTCTCAATCGGCGGACGCACTCGTCGCGGCGGCAAATATCTCGGCTTTTCTGATGAACGACGCGGCGGCTGAGTTGAAGAAGGAAGCTCATAAGAAGATCTTCGCAGCTAAAGAGGCCAAGAGGAGAGCTAAGGAAGCTTTGGGGAATCTTCAGGACCTTGTTGTCAAGCAAAGAGCTACAAGTNAAGAGGAGAGCTAAGGAAGCTTTGGGGAATCTTCAGGACCTTGTTGTCAAGCAAAGAGCTACTAGTAACAACAACAACAAGCGGAAGAACAGTGACCGTTGAATATCTCACCAAAATCTCTTCTATTGATAGATTGGCAAGTCTACTTCTTTTGCGATTATCAATTAATAATCATATCATTTGCGATTACCGTTTAGGTTACTTCTTTCTTTCTTTTCTTTTTTTTTTTTGTATGATGGTGTGTCTCAGATGCAGTGACAATTCAAACCTAGAAAATTTCTGTCTTGTTGTATTGTTTACTTGTTTTATGATGTGATTTTGGGTTCATGTACTGTGTTCTCAAGATCATGTCATGGTGAATTTACACACATATCCAAGGACATGAGGAGAAATAACACATCCGAGAAAGTGATATTGTTTTGGGTTGGGAACTGAGATAGTAGACACTGTTTTTGCTTCTTTGGTTCTATTTCTATCATCAAGTGAAAAATGAATCTTTAGAACCTTAGACTCAAAAAACAAGTTTCACGATGAAGAATATCGGCTGAATAGTTCTACTAGTAAAGAAACAAACT
>OVBX01007538.1:0-10750 GCA_900406325.1 Erucastrum elatum
GTTTTGTTGGTTCTCATTGTTTAGAACACTTTGCCTTGAAAGCTTAATGACAAAAAAAAAACAAATTTTAAAACCAGTTACTCTGATCCTTTCGAACAAACTAAAAAATATATATATAGATATATTTATATATATTTATTTTATATCACGTCACGTAATTCACGCGTAGAGAGATAAATTGTAAATTGTATAGCATTCCATATATGATTGATTATATGAAGTGTTTTTTAGAATGGATCTACATTTTTAAAAGAAATTTTACATTTGCATCCAGTACAAATTTGTTTGTCAAAGATACGTTCAGTACAACAAGAGCAGGAAAACAACTAAATTAACAAGTTATTAGAAAGATATTCATCTCTTTTATAGCTCTAATCATGCTCCCGATCTCAGTTGTTTCCATTTCACTAACCGTTGCAGGAAATCCATAACCTGATAATATTTAAGAAAGAAAAAAAGTGTAGTCAGCTTATGATATATATAAACACACAATATACAGAAATTGTTGAAGGACTTGTAAAACACTTAATATGAAGATAATAATTTATATTGAATTATATATATGCATATATCAATTTACCTCACCAGGCTCTTGCAAAGAGTAAGACGCGTTAGTCTCCTTTGGAGATTTGGAAACAAGAATGCCAAGACCTTGTCTTCTTTCTCTTAGTATCTAAAACATCAATTTAAATCAAATTATTTCGATCATCGAAAGATATATTTAATTTTGATCGTACAGTCATTACGAGGTTTTATATATATACCTACCTTAAATGCATCTTCGTCTGTGCGATCATCGCCGATGTAAAGGGGAAAAACGTTGGTACACTTAGCGTACCCTACACAAACCAATACTACTTTTAGTTAATAACTAATGATCTCAAAATTAATCATATTACTCATATGAATATTTTATATACCAAGTGACTCTAATAAAAACTCGAGTGCTTTGCCTTTATCCCATTTAATGATTGGACGAATTTCCAAAACCTGAACGAGTATACCAAAACATAAACCCGTTAGTTGAGAAAATAAACTCTAGTGACGTTAAAAAGTAGGAACTAATTAGTTGTTATCTTACTTTTCTTCCTTGGGTGAGACGGAGCTGAGGGTAGTCCTTCATTACCGATCGAACTTGATTAGCCAAATCACTCCAGTTCTGTCAATGTATAAATAAACTTATTGTCTCTTTTTTATTGCATATTAGTAATAGAATATTGAAAAAGAATATGATCGTACTTTCTCATCGACACGTCGGAAGTGGATAGAGAGACAAAACTTGTTGTTCTCTACGTTGGCTCCGGGAGTTGATTTTGTTTTCTCCATTAATGTTTTATACACCTGAACCAAAACATATAAAGTAATGTAATTAGTAACAATAAAGTAGTTTCTTCTTATTATTATTCAAATATAATAGACTGAATATTGAAGGAGAATGTGACCTCGTCGATCATGGGGAGGAACTCTGTAGCTGGTTGGCAGAGAAGAGATTTATCCTGTAATTTTTATAATAACTATTAAAATTGGGAAAAAAATATTAACGAATTATCTATGTAAAGTATAGAGAAAAAACTAACTTCCTCATACTTGGACCCTTGCTCTGGCCCTTTGATGTCCATTCCATGACTTCCAGCATAATACAACTCGGTCAATTTCACGAAGTTATAAACCTGACAAGTATCAGAATTATTCTAATTAGCTTCAACATATATAACTACTACTAATAAAATCGTGTTATTGAAAACTTATTCACCTTTTCTCTGCATCTGCCACTAACTATGGCCGTCGGAAAACCATTTGCTAGGTTCCTCACTGTTCTTCTCATCTAAAAATCAGACCAAAAAAGACCAAGTCAAAACACTTTTTAAATAAGTACATTTGTTTTTTTTCTTATATATATTTAAATTTTAGAAATGAACCTGCTTAGACATGAAAGCTCGATCTGGATCATCGACAATGGGGGATAAAGTGCCATCATAATCCAAGAACATAACGATTTGCTTTCCTTCAGAAGCATGAAGAATCTCTTCGAACATATCTAAAGCTGATGGGTGTTCTTTCTGCAAAATTATACAGTTCTCATTTATTATAGGAGAATAAAAACAACACAGATAAGCAGAAATTAGAACTTGATAATCATTCACTAATACACGTACGAGCCAAGAGCTTTGTTTCATCAAAGATTTGAGATGAGTAGGAGAACAAGCTCTCATGGAATCAACCCATGAATTGATTAGTCCTCCTCCATTGTTGATAATAAGATCTTGAAGAACTTTCTTCCTTGCCGTCGTCACATCCGTAGTTGATTTGTTTTCTGTTTCTTTGTCCACATGTTTTGTGTTTTCTTCAGTGAATCTTACTGAAAACAACAGAAAAAACAGATGAGTATAAGTAAAACATAGAAACATGTGTTAGTGTATTAATCTAACTAACACAACAAGTTACCCATTTGTTGCTTGAAATAGAGAAAAGGAGATTTGAGTTGTGAAAACAGAGTGAGAATGTATGTGTGTGGGCTTGAGAGAGACAGAGGCTGAAGTGTGGTATGGTCTGTATTTATAGTAACAAATTATTATAGGAAAAAAAACAAGAAACTTTATTTTTTGAACAACATTTTAACTTAGCTAAAAAGGAAAAAGAAAATTCAGATATTGTGGTGTGTGAACGCTGGAACCCATTTGAGTGTGGGTCTTATTACTATATGGTTAGTGGGCCCCACAGAGCGGCTTTTCCGCTCTTACCGATCGTTGAGTTTAATTTTAGCGTTGCACCGTTCCCAGCAACAGCCATCGTGGTCCCCTCCCATTAACACCATATGCCTTCTCTATTTATTTATTGTTATTTTGTTGCTGGTCCTAATTTGTTTTTATCAGTAATCTTCAGGTACTAAAATTAACTATAATACCAAATTTCTATCAATCAAAATATACAATTATTTATGTTATCAACATATTTTTTTTCTTTTTTTTTTAAATTTCTTATTAGCTTGATGTTGTCAGGTAACTAAACAAACGGATAGTTAGATATCATGTATTAAATTATAAACTACTTTCTGCATATGCTAGTCCACTAGTTAATTATTTTCTTGGTTTTTTTTTGTAACAGAAAAAAAAAATAATCACAAAAAAATTATTTTCTTGGTTTACTTGCTTTAGAGCATCAGCAATGCTAAAAACTTTTTTTGTTTCTTAAGTTAAAAAGTAGGTTAAAAAACTTTGTTTAGAAACTTTGTTAAAAATGTTGATTATTGGTATAAACTTTTTTTGGTTCTTAATTTTAGTTATTTATTTATTTTATTACTTCTGGATAAAAAATACAGTGGTTTTTCACCAATTTGAAGATCGAATAATATCCGGAGTATACCTCGTAACTGACTGATCTTGGTATCAATAGAAAGCTAGGAATGTCAGCTTTCTAACAATATCAATTTCGTCAGCTAGATCCTTCTGTATCAACCACAAATCGCTTCCCAATATGGCTCTGCGAAACAGAAAACCAGATCTGACAGATTTCAGAAATAGAATGGTTTTCTCTCAACTTCTAGATTGAATAACTAACTGATTTTACCTTGTAATTGAGATCGTAAAGTTGCTATGCCTTCCTTGCAACGAGATATATCAAACCAAGTTGAGTTCTGAGCGTATCTCTTTTGTATCTGGTCGTGAACGTCTCGCCAAAACCCCAACTTGGCACTGATTTCACAGAGCAACTGCAGACTGCATGTTCGGCTACTAGAAACACAGGAACAATGCAGAGATTGTCCAAGGAGAATCACATTTCATCTCAAAATCATCCAAACATCTACAAAAACACCGCAAATGATTGACATTCCACACTATAACTCACTGAAACCCAAGAAGATTCAAACAGAGGACTGGTAAAAATCCAGACTTTAAATCAGAACTAAGTAAACCAAGGCAAACCCATTACCATTAAGACATCTACATACTACAGCAACAACACAAGTGATTGACATTGCCCACTGTAACTCACTCAAATCCAAGAAGCTGATCCAAAACAGAGAACTGATAAAAATCAAAATCTTTGAATCAGAATTAAAGAAACAAACGCAAACCCATTACAGTTCAAGCGTTCATAGACTCAGAACAGAACACTGAACTACACGAGATTGCAAAACAAAAAAAGAGAGACTTTTACCTTCCCCTAGTGCCAATTCTGATGATAGCAGTCCGCGTCTTCTCTTCCACAGCAACACAAGCTCTAACAACGCCAAAAGAGCTCTGTTTCCGGCGACATTTATCTATAGAAGGAGATGCGATCTGCGAGGGAAGCGAGAATCCGATAATGGAGACAGAGTTGACTGGGGAAGAGGGTTGACGAAGCAAGAGAGAGACAGGGTTACACAACATGACACGTGCAATTAACAACGACGCTCTAACGTTTCTTAATTAACAAACTTCGTCCGCGTTTATAAGTAATATTGATTTATTTTTTTTGTTTTAATGGCTAAGAAATTCGCTTAACAACAGCGATAATCATGCTCTTAAAATCATGAGTTTCAATTCACAACTATTTAGAGATGAGTATTTGTATTATAGAAGTTAGAGATAAATGTTATTTTGTTCCTTAGTCTAGTTGTTGAGTAATAGTATCTAGAATTTCAAAAGGTTTAAGCGTTTGATTACAGTTTACAATCGAAAGCACATACCCTGTAAAACAATACTGTCAAATAAAAATCATCACACTAGCTCGCTATTTTAACGGTTGCGAGTAACGACTTTAACATTGCATCATCAGCCAATGCCCCGTAACATCTAAGTTTATAGATACGATAAAAGTTTCGCGTGACTGAATCGAACAATTTCATTAATTAATTTCTTTTTTTGCTATAGACTGTAAACTATAGCTGTTGAAATTTATTAAATGCCACGTTGTTAGTAGTTTATCACTAGCAGATATTCCTCAGAGAGTCACAGCTGTGTGAAAAATATTCATAAGCTTGATTCCGTCATAAGTTTCCATCTAATAATGATTTGCAGATAACCTTTTTGTGAGAAACATATTCATCTATATTAACCCTCCAAGTTGATCGAATACCTTATATGATATTTCTTTGATTCAGAATATTTTAATTGTGTCCACTCTTGAGTCTTGAGTCCTGATTATGTCCCCGGCGCATGCATGCATCAGGATTTAGTTATGAAAATATGAGGAATCTGAACAAGGTTCTTAGTAACTTCTACAAGAAGGAACCTCATAAAAACGTGATGTTGGGACTAAACTATTTATATATTTGATTGGATAGTTCGATTTACATTTGATTGGAACTTATTAATTATCAGTTTTCATATTCTGATTTGAACCCGATGCTCTAAAACAACATTCTGATGTTCTAAAGCACGTATATACTATGAAAAAATATTTCGTCACGATACGTATTTATAGTAACTTGGGAAAACGTAATCATAGTCAATTCGATAACCAAGGGGGTATATATATATATACGTATTACCCGTATATGTATTAGGTATAAGTTAATTTTTTTTTGTAACAAAGGTATAAGTTAATTTGCTAGAAGGTATTAACATATGCGTCAAATTGCATGGCATTTATGCATGGTTCAAAGCAAAGTTCTGAACCGACACCTCACGTGCAACGAATCGAGAGTGTCTCTACCTAACATGTGGATCCCTACGAGGCATAATAGTATCATATGCAAATAATTGTCCCAGTTACATTGACCCCCTCTTATCGGATCATTAATTTTAGCGACCTGATGGCTTAATTTCGCTTGACCAAAGTCTGAAACAATTTTTTGTCAAGATAATAAATTCATATATGGGTTGAGACTTGAGAGTGGTTATTGGAACATCGTAATGAAAATTAATTATCGATATGTTAGGCATAAGTTTCATGCTAACGAGTAATGATTTCAATCTCAATTATAATCGATCCTTTTTCAGTAAGTTACCACTTTATGAAAACCAAGCATAATGACGGTCAAGTACTTTTTATATTCTTTGACCCATATATATCACATGACATTTTTGGATGCCAGAAGCTCTTATTGTAAACCACCAAACGACTAAATTCCAGGACTGGTGTACTTTATAGAAAGAAAAACATAGTATAACTAAAATAGATATACATTTTTGTCCATTGAGTCAATGGCTTTGACTAAACTGCTAACGGCAACTGCTTCTCCAAACTTTTCGGCATAACTTGTGATTGGTGGGTCCTAACCGTGGATGAGGGACATAATTTTGCCACGTGGAGTAGTCTGTGGTATCCACAAGTCCTACCATGTCATTATTTACCTGTTTTCGGTTCACATACAGTCACTCGGAAAAACAATAACTTCGTGTACGATAAATCGATAATAGTCGATATAATAAAAATTAAGACATACTAGAAAAATCAACAAAACAAATGTGTATATATATATCTGGGAAATTTCTAATAATCTAGACACGACCATGTGTAAAATAGATTCTATGCAAATTCATAAGAAAAGTTGATAGCCTTTTTTATTTGAGAATATTAATAGATCAATAAATGGACGTCGTATATGAAACGAGAAAAGCTAACGATTCTTTTTGTCAAAATATATCAAGATTCCATCAAGTTGCTCTCGTTTCTTAATAATAAATAACCTTGTAGGTCCTATATTTTCAATCTATATACCAAATTTAATTAAGTTTATCTGTCATCCCAACCAACCCTTTCAAATCGTATTCTTTATGTAGAGTTGATCCACGCCAAATTATGAATCTACAATAAACATTGTGACTAGTATGTGATATAATCACATAGATACCTTATGCTAGGAGTGAACGTAGAGTTTGGGTTCTGATGATATCAGTGAAATGATATAAATTTAGGCTGAAATGTCCCCGGTCATTGAGAACTTTTCCACTACAAAATAAAATAAAATAAACCATAAGCTATTAGAGCATGTAGATTAAAGGTTTATAAGAGAATTACGGAGAGAGTTTACACAGAAATTAAAAAAATAATAATAAAATAAGAAATGCTCATGATCTTCTCTCTCTTAAAACTTTTTTGGCTGAACTTCTTTTTCCTAAAGTTCACACTATAGCGCGGGCTTCACATATCGTGACGGCCCGCGATTGGTTTAAACTTTTTTTTTAAAGAAAATCAAAAGAAAAAGAAAAATATTTAATATTTAAAAATTGAAAAGATGAACATTTTCTTCGAGTTTATTGATGGATATGCTCTTAAGATACATGATTTTTTTTGTTATTTTTTAACTATAAATGGCTCAATCATAATGGCTAGAAACCGATCTCTTAATATGGTCGGTTACTTTAGTAAATAAGAATAAATATCTACATATATATGATCATAACGAACGCATGTATAACTTAATTATTTATGCACGAATGCGAAACAAAAACAATGGAACTGAACGAATGTATTTTTTTAGACTTATTTTCTGAAATAAAGTATATATGTACTATCAATTCCAAACCGTAACCACATAAATAAATCATATTAGGTTTATCAAGAACCTTTCAGAAATGTTGGAGCTTAGTCTTTAGTGCAGAAGATCATCTTTAAAGAGAGAAAATGACGTTCTTACTTTAAATCATCGATCTCTATAGATTATGTGCTAAAGGAAAATGTCGTAGGTTACTACTCTTTATGATCTCCAAGAGTCGCCAATCTTAAATTTGAGTGGCTTCTCTTTATATCACCATGGCCTTCAAACCTTTAATGGACCGACACTTTTTTCGATGATTAAAGCTATGAGGTTGATATGATCATCCTTTTAACATATCTGAAAGGCATACCTGAAAGGCATACATATTAATCAGTGCTTTCATGCGATATGAAGTTAGTATATTTGTTATTATGAAAATTCGCTAAAGAACAACACCCGTTGATATATATGATGTCCACTTGCATCTAGTTAAAAATTGTCGCGGTGTATTCATGTCTATGCTACATTTTAACTGATAACATCGTTAAACGCGTAAGTGAAATGACTCAGCACAACATGTCTCTGGCAATATTGAATTCAATCTATTCCATCACTAAAAAGTAATAGGATGCATATATTCTTACTATGATTAATGAATATCTGTTAGAGTAGGTTCTTAACGTAATATAAGATACGATCTCTTAACATTTAACTAGATGTTTTTTAAATAAGAAACTTAAGAAATGTTTTTTAGTTGATTTAGTTAAAAGATAAGAAATTGTATTTTAAATTATGCTAAGAACCCCAATGAAAGAGACATGCATTAATGTTCTAAGACGGTGCATGTAGAACGTCGATCTCGAAATTATTTTAGCTTTGTTCTAGAAAATAGTCCTCAAAATGATCTACTTTTTGTTACCAATTAATAATGATCAACAGTTTAACTATTCTTACAACATGAAAAGACAATCTTTTCTATAATATAAAACGAAGTCGGTAGGCGGATTGAACGGAAACTAGTTGGATCGATTGTGACATTTGTAAAGAATAAGAGTGGATCATAGTAAGCTTCGCGCTGGAGTTGTTCACTTTCAACGTGTCTTGCATTACAGGTTATAACTTATAAGTGATTACTCTAAACCCTCCCAGTTTTTGGTCTCTAATGATTAAATATACAAGAAAACAAAACATTATTCTTTATCTAATTTTTTTGAACTAAGCTTGCTTCTGTATCTAAATTGGACACATAAAGTTGACGTATCCTCTAATTTCTTTTTTCCCTAATCGACCAAGCACGTGCCCTTCTGTATCACATGAATGTATATCATAAGCACACGTATTTAAAGTTTGACGTGTATATCACTTTATGCACGTCTAAATATCTCTATAAATCTACACTACAAAACTATATCACATATCTAATCCTGATTGGATAAAAGTACGTTTTATATAATTATTTTTTGTTAAGTGCTGTATAATATATATTTTGCTAGTTATTTTTAAATTCAAATTTCGCAGATAATTCAGTGTAAGCTTTGAATCAATATCATAAGCAAATCAATATATATATATATATATATATATATACTAGATCTTGACCCGCACAATTGTGCGGGTCAAGATTTTACAATATATACCTAATTTATACAAAATTTAGAAAATTTAAAATTTCACGGTTTCAGTTTTACAATTTTTTATTGTTTATGTTATGTATTTTATGTCGTCCGTAAAATAATGCAAACCATAAACACTATATTAAGAATTTTACAAATATATATACTTTATGTAATTTAATATTTTTAACTTAATAATAATGTATCACTCTTAAATACAAAAAATAACTCATGAGTGAATAACTTATAATTATAATGTATTTGTTAAATTATATATCACAAAATTTTGGGGAATATATTTAAAATATATGAAAACAGAAAGTAACATACAAAATATATATAATAGATATTATATATTTTGTTCTTTATTTATTCAAAAAACCCTTAAAATGAAACTATAAATAATTTTAATATTTTTATTTAACAAATTAATAACAATCTTACAAAATCTAAAAATAAATATTAATTGTATTTTGGACCATAATGATCTATGATTCATGTTAATCCAATT
This sequence comes from Erucastrum elatum, assembly GCA_900406325.1. Classification (NCBI taxonomy): domain Eukaryota; kingdom Viridiplantae; phylum Streptophyta; class Magnoliopsida; order Brassicales; family Brassicaceae; genus Erucastrum; species Erucastrum elatum. The sequence goes on from OVBX01007538.1 coordinate 9,530, forward strand.
ATTTTTTTTATTTAGTATAATGTTATCTTTGTTTTCAAACAATATTATATTTTTTATTATTTTTTTTGTTTCCAAACAACTCTAAAGTGTATTTCAGTTTTAATAAGATAGATGTACGCTTTTATTTGGCACGCACTGAGGGATGTATAGAGAAATAGATTACTGAATTGATTTAATTTTGTTGCCAAAAAAAATTTATTTAATTATTAGTCTCATATTCATACCCATGGGCCGACCGACTTTTTTTTTGAAAGCTCATCGGGCTTCTTGCTTTAACAAATCATATAAGAGTATAGCACATCCCAACACTAATTCGGACCAGCGAGGCACCACCACACCTAATCCGTTAAGTACAAAGTCCAACCTTTTCGGGCCATTTTTAAAGAAAACACAAGTATTATATGATCCATTGCTCGGCCGAAGTATCAATATAGCTATTTTAAAAATACTTAAAAGGCCTTTACTCATTTGCTAAACATGATGCATATACAAAGTTATATGGTTGATTTAAACTAAACCTTTTGCAAATGGGCCTGATTTTGTTTTGTCGTCGTAGTTGAGTTCGAGTTCATGATTTGAAGTTAGGAAACAAAAAAGGTTGTTCATGGTCATTATGTTTCGCCAATGAAAAATCTAAAATCGATCAAATGGTGTGTCAAAATGTAGAATAATAATTTAATCCGTATATTATCCTAGTTTATCAAAAAAATATTAAGTATTTTTATTTTGTACTAAACTTTTACATAATGTTTGTATTTTCTTTGAATCCCCCCCCCCTACCCAAAAAAAATCAAAGTTTCTCCGTATATGCCAAGCTAAAGATACTTTTATGTTATAAAGAATCACAAGTTCAGAAAATCTATTCCAGTTTTTTTTTGGCCGGATGAACACTGTCTTTATGTGCTGAAACCTGAAAGAGAAGAATCGGAATATTGGATTAGGCTGCTTCTTTATTTACATATATGTTATGCAATAAGAGTTTATTTCACTACGGGTCACTTTATGTGTTTTAATAACACTTTAAGACACTTTCAGCTCTATAGACACTTTTTAATAGTTGAATACCTGTTTATCCCTGAAAAAGTAAAACTAAAGATGGATATTTCAGTAAAACAACACTTATTGCTAGTTAGATTAGTTAGAATAAGAGTGTTCAGATTTTGAAAAAAGCGGAGATGGGTTGGTGGCCACAAAATGAATTTAGTGGTGGACCCGAAATAA
>OVBX01007539.1:306-10747 GCA_900406325.1 Erucastrum elatum
TGAAGTCATGCCCTAAAGTATGCATCTTCATCAAAGGAGTCAATCCAGCTGTATCCCCAAAATCATAAGCGTAAACTCCTTTGGTCAAGGAAGGACAAGCCGAGGGCTCAACAGCTCTTATAACAGGGTTGATTTTGCCTTTGAGTTTCTCCCGGATATAAGGAAAACTCAAGCCAGCAAAGTTTGATCCTCCACCAGTACATCCTATGATCACATCAGGCGTTTCGCCAAAATCTTCCATCTGCTTTATGCATTCTTCTCCAATAACCGTCTGGTGTAACAACACATGGTTCAACACACTCCCTAAACAGTATTTTGTATCCTCGTTTTTTGCCGCCACTTCAACAGCTTCTGAAATGGCAATGCCTAAACTTCCCGGGCTTGATGGATCCACCTGAAGGATTCTTCTACCTGCTTCAGTGAGATCCGATGGTGATGGATGAACCTTTGCCCCCCAAGTTTGCATCATTAGCCTGCGATATGGCTTTTGATGGTATGAATTGGCCACTTGCCACACCTATAGCGTACAAGAAACAAGTAGTACTTAACAATTATATTTTCAAGATATCATGGCAAGAATCAAATATTTTGTCTTACTTCACAATTAAGTCCAAATAGACTAGAAGCAAAGGCTAAAGAACTGCCCCATTGGCCAGCACCGGTTTCCGTTACAAGGTTCTTGACACCTTCTTTGGCATTGTAATAAGCTTGTGGAACTGCTGAGTTTGGTTTGTGTGAACCAGCTGGGCTACCACCTTCATACTTGAAGTAAATCCTTGCAGGTGTCTGAAGAAGCTTCTCCAATCTCTTTGCTCTAAAATCAAAGCAAGAAAACGCCATTTAAATTGATAGACTCAGATTTTTTTTTTTTTTAATTATAAAAAAGAGGAATAAATCCTCTGTATTTTTACAATTCTAATATATTCATTTTTCACATTCAAGTACAATTATAAACAAAAGAAGAAGAAAAAGGGATCAAGAACCTGATTAGAGGAGTTGGACGCCAAAGCTTATAGATTTCAAGAACTTCCTCAGGGATATCGATAAACCTCTCTAGTGTTGCTTCTTGTTTAATTATCTCATTAGGGAAAAGATGAGCTAAATCCTCTGGTTTGATGGGTTCGAAAGTCTTGGGATGCAATGGTGGAGGAGGCTTAACAGAAAGATCAGCAACAATGTTGTACCATTGACTAGGAATTTCAACAGATGAGCTATGGTTAGATCTCAAAGCTGCATTAGCTCTTAAGCTAAATCCATTTGAAACTCTTGTTGCGTGATTTGACTTTCTTTTCAGAGCTGAGTCATCACCTATTCAAATCAAAATCGATCACGATAAATCAAAAGATGAACTCTGAAGTTTGAGCTACAACAACAGTCAAGACCCATAAAAACAACAAAAAAATCTTTTTGACAAACGAGTTCATAATAAAACTACAGTTACCTGTAAAGAAAAGTTTAGCTGAGGCTAACTTGGTGAATGGGTTTGGAGGCAGGAGCAATTGAGAGGCCATTTCTTGCAACTCTTATCAGTTCCAACTTCCAAGAGATAAGAAAATCTTGAGCTTTGAAGACAATGAGAGTGAGACAAAATCTTAAATAATAATAAAAGAAGACTTCCCGGCACCCAACGACGTCTTACTAAGTTTTATTTGAAGCTCGTGTTTATGACATTTTGTTTTCTTTTTAAATGACTACAGTGTGTGCAATGAGTTAAAAGTTAAAACAATTTACTTTTATCACAAGTTCACAACTAGCCAAACTATCTGCCAAAAGACTTTTCTTCCTTTTTTGGACAAATCTGCCAAAACACTTTAAAAGCCTGAAAAACGAGTATACCTATTGTGGTTCCAAATCTTCGTGTCCCCACTACGTTGATGATAGTGCAGCATCATTAGTGTTCTTTGAAATTTTCAACAACCAAAATCCAAAATTATGCTGTGCCAAGGCTAGCTGTTAGTTTTAGGTGCTCATTCATCAACCAACCATCACACATGCATTAACTAACTAGTCGTTTCTGCATGTACTACCATTTATTTTACAAGTTATGGAAAATCGCATTTAAAATCACAACATTAGCAAAAATTGCATTTCAAACCTCCGAACTGAAGCACAAACTATCAATCTAATTTGTGTAAAACATTAAACATTGACATTGAAAGCCGTCGTCGCAGCGTAACAAACTTTAACAGTAAACGCCATTAACAGAACTATTAACACGTACTTTCTTCTTCATATAGACATAGAGTATTTTTTCCTCTCTCCTGCAATTCTTTTCTTTTCTCTTATTAAATTGAGCAAACCAAATAAAGAAAAAAATCTCCATAAAACAGTTAACGATTTAGTAATACTTCATTACGGTTCAATATTCACCCTCTTCGTGATGTTTTTTTTTTTGGCTTTAAATTTCTTCTTTTTTTTTTTTTTTTTTTTTTTTTTAGGCCACTTTATAAACTNTTGGTGCCCTCTTCGTGATGTTAATGATATTGCGGCATTAATATTCTTTTAAGGACTCAACGACCAAAATCCAAAATTGCATAGTTAAAAACTTTGTGGCCAAGAATAGAATCTGGCTGCTCGTTTGTCTTTTACGATTTTATCAAAAGACGTAGACATTGTCTTCGATTAGTAAACAATGTTTCATTGCAGAATAACAGAAAAATAATTAAGTTACTGAAAAAATTATGTAGAATAAAACTGCGAGATGAATTCTTGTACGATTAAATAAACTGGTGTAAGCCCTCTTTAAAAAAAAAAAATTAAACTGGTGTAACGGCAGTGCCGGTCCGGACTGGTGGAACGCCTAAAGCAGACATAAAATTTTTTGCCCCTTAACCATATTTTTCTAAAGATATATTAAGCATATAGTCAAAATACTAATATCAAATATTATTAAAACTTAAAGATGTTTTTTAAAAAATGAATATATTTACATTTTCACTTGGCTAATTTTAGATCTGTTTTTTTTTGTGCCAATAAAAAACGAAAAGTAATTTTATAAAAAAATAAAGCTTATGATAACTAATAATCACTTCAAACAATTTTAGTTTGTAAAATTTTACCAAGTTTTTATTGTTTAATAGAATACTAGAACCCAATATATTTGTTTAAATTTCAAAAGTTTCTATAACTTAAGAGAAAAACTAAAAGTAAAAATGTAACAATTAATGAATAATAAAAAGTATTTAAATGTAGTTTCATCTATTACTATTAAAACCATTCACAATCACAATCACAATCAAACAATGAAATGTATAGAAGAATATGCACACAATTTTTTTATTTTTTGTTTGCAACAAGAATATGCACACATGAAAGTCTTTTTTTAACAAGAATATGCACAATTTGTAATTCAAGGTATATGTTGTAACATTTTTTGTTAACTGAAAAAAATGGATAGAAGATAAATTGCTTATATGGAATCTTCAGTGCTTTAATAATTATCAAAACAGGAAAAAAGTTATTACTATCTAAGGAAGAAAGAGACAAAAAATATTATTATTTCAAAGGAGGAAAATGGTATTCGAACCTGTGCGCTCTAGTAAGAATGCAGATACAGAACCACTGCAATAAAGTGAACTTTTATTAATTTGGCGCTCCTAAAGTTTAATATTTTCTGGCGCCTAAAGCCTCTGCTTTATGGGCTTTAGCCCAGGGCCGGGCCTGTGTAACGGCAGAACACAAATTATATAAATCTAAATATTTTACATACTATTTATTACAAAATAATAATAATTAAATTTGATTAGTAGAAGATGTGAAATCAAACTAAATTTATTAAAACCACTTTTCAATAAGTGTAATAATAGATTATATTTTATAGTATTATAAAAATCAAATTGTAGTGTAATTTTATTTCATAAATAACTATTTCTTATTTAAAAACTGTCAGTATTTATTTAATCTGTTAAATATTCTTATCATATCATTTTTTTTGAAACACAGTTATCATATGATTAAATATTATGAAAATATAAGTTGTAAATAATCTGCTAAACACTCATTTTTGCTTAATGAATTTTGTTTTTGTGTGTTCATAAACAATTAGAATATGTTTAAGAAGACAAAATAGGACAAGAAAAAATGATTGAAATATAAAAATAACTTATCATTAATCAATATATGTATTAATAAATATTTGTAAGATAATCATGTCCGCGAGGAAGAAAAATTTAGTTAAAGAATATTTAAGTGTTTTAAATTTTGAGATATATATTTATATTTATACTATACATTTTTTCATCTCAAATTTGTAGATTTTATAAATGTTAATTATTTTTGCATTTGTCAAAACAAAACAGAAAAAAAAGAAAACAACATGGGCATTGTTATTTCGCCTACAAAATGGGCCTATAAAAAATGAAACAAACGTTTATATACAAGTAACAGTTTGGCCTCATTGGTCACAACCCCAAACAAAAGAGACATGTCGATATCTCTTTCTTTCATCCCTTCTCTCACTCTCCCTCAACAACCACCGAGACTTAGCCGTAACGCCACCGTTCCTAGAAGCTATCTCTCTTCTTCTATCCGATGCGGCCCACGCGACAACCGCGGACCTCTCCTCAAAGGCCGTATCCTCAGCACCGAAGCCATCCAGTCAATCCAGTCCCTCAAGCGAGCACAACGCACCGGCTCCATCTCCCTCAGCCTCCCTCCCCTCCGCCGTCTCCTCAAAGCCGACCTCCTCGCCGTCGTCCGTGAGCTTCTCCGTCAGGACCACTGCTCCCTCGCCGTCCACGTTCTCTCCATCCTCCGCTCCGAGTATCCTCCTCTCGACCTCGCCCTCTGCGCCGACGTCGTCAACGCGCTCGCGAGGAACGGCGAGCGCGGGGAGATCGACAGGCTCGTCGGGGAGATGGAGGGGATCGAGGGAGGTTACGAGAATGATAAGGCGCTGGCGAAGCTGATAAGGGCGGTGATGGGGGCGGAGAGGAGGGAGGCGGCGGTGAGGGTGTATGAGATGATGAGGGAGGGAGGGTGGGGGTCGGAGTCGTGGGAGGCGGATGAGTATGTTGCGGAGGTTTTGAGTAAGGGGCTGAGGAGGTTGGGTGAGGAAGAGCTTGCTGCTGAGGTGGCATCTACTCAGAGGTAATTGTTAGACCCAAATTGGTATTGTGACACTAGAGGTTAGAGTTTAAGGTTGTCTTTTTTTTTTTTTTGGGAATGGAACAGAGGAATGATACGTACGTGAGGGAGGGGTCGAGTGTGGACTGCCCTCAACTTCTTCTTCTAGTGTGTGGACTTGTTACCACCGATTTCATCTAGCTGGTTCTTGAACCTCTCTCTCAGATCCTATTCCCTCGGCTAGATGGTTCTTGAGCCTCCCAAAGTGTTGATAAATTCTGGTCAATTCCTTAAGTTATTTCTGTTTTACAAGGTTGTTAATATTGTAGGCTACAATATTTGTGGCAGATTATTGGGCTAAGATTTTTTTTCTTCTTTATAACATCTTAATTTTAGTAATATAAAAGAGGTTTAACAAAGTATAAACATACAGCAAATATATTTTTAAGCCGACAAATAGTAATACGATGCTTCCTGATTCTATTGTATGATAGACTATTGTTGTTATCCATCTTATACGATGTTGTGTTAGGCTATCATCCATTATGATCCAATGTCATTTACCATTTAACAGATTTGGAGCCATAATCCTTACAACGTTGTTCATTCCTTACACTCTCCCTACAGGAGATAACATTTTTTTCATCATGTTGTCAAATAACAATGAAACACATCGCTATGAAGTAACAGGGCCACCATCATCATCCATGTCACATTGTCAAGCGAACATGATGTCTGCAATATTCTCCACTGCCATAGCAGTTTAAGATTGTTTTTTTGTCCCATAGAACTCGTAATCCTCCTCACGAGGAATTCTGAGGATGGAATAAACCGTCATGCCTAATAAACCCACAAAAGTACATCGAACAACGCAGAACCACCAAGTTTTTTTTGTCGGAAGATCGCACTCAAAAATTAAAGAAACAACAGACTCATAGGGAGAAGATAGACTCGTCAAAGATCTGATCCAAATCCCATAACCGCCCAATGAACCAAAAAAATAAACAGAACGTTGTTTGCTTTGCCCAATGACAAAACATATGCACGCATTCTAACACTTTTCAAACAGTCACGTAGAAACTACTTAAGAGACAATCAAAAGAAACCAGAGAGATCAATCTTTTGGATTCATAGTGTTTCGATCTGATAAGACTGATATCTTTTAATGAAGAAGGCATATTTTTTTTTATTGAGTTTGATTAAAATAGTTTGGATTAAATCAAACATCCATTTACTCATTTTAGTCCCGACCATTTGAACCACTTTATTAAGCTTACTAATCCTTAAAATCCATTTATCCACTAACGTCCAAATTTCAACCTTTTAATATCCACAGATTAGATGGATTGGATTGGATTGGATTGGTATTGGTTAATTCATTATTTAAATTCATTTTGATGCTCCTACATAGAATAGAGAAAAATAATAATATGATGATTCTTATCAAAGTACAGAAAAGAGTATAGTGAAATGGAGAGTAAGCAAATGAAAAATATAAGATGAAATTTTCACTTGACTGTCAAATAATGAGTAAATATGATAATTGGTATTGTTATTTATAAAAATAAATAATTAACATTTTGAATTAGTTTAATTTTAGAAATCCTCTATTGATTAGAAGAAAGAATCAATTGCTGAGAAGCTTCAAAAACGTAAGAAAACTATTTTATGCAGAAAATGACAAAAACTAATTCGTGCAGTTTTTTTTGTTATTTGTTTATTTAAAAAAATTGTGAATGGTTATAAATTATACAAAAAAAAAGATACAGAAGACCTATTATTATCTTGCTACACCATTTAAACACAATACATGAAATATGTATATAGTTAAAATACAGAAAACAAACAAATAGTCAACTCTGGAGAGTTGTACTTGTGACACGTAACATGTGAGTCAGTGGTGTTCTGAACACTGAAAATATCTAAAAAAGTGAACGAAAACCATTAATTAAAAAAATATTTTGTCTGAAAAACAAAAACGTAATTTTCATTTCCTCCTAAAACACTCGCTTATCATCCTCCTCCCAACCACAATCCTCATCTGCGCAACAGCAAACAGAGGCCCTGCTCTCTTCTTCTTCTCTTCCAAGGTAAACCCTTCACTTTCTAGGATTGTGATTGTTGTTCTTCCCGATGGTTTCTCTCTTGACTTTGTAATCTTAAAAATCTGTCGGAAAGAGAAGCGGTTTCTTATTTCTAGGAACTTGGTTTTGGTACTCGTTGCTCTAATAGTAATAATAAAGTTATGCCCTTTTGTTGTTTGATTAAATGCCCAAGTGGGATATTACTTCATCAAAGCCTCTCTTGAATCCAATAAAGGCTTTTGGATTCTTGAAACTGTAACTTGCCCTTCTCATAGTTATGGTAAAAATCTAATCTTTTGTACATGTTACTCTAAATTCACAGATTTGGAGCGTTTCATAATGGCGCTGTTTACTCTCCACCATGAATTCCCCTGTAAAGATCATGTCTTTCAGCACGGGACTTCACCACGACATAGAAGAGGGCGAGTGTTGTTTGATACGAATGGTTCCAGACGTTTCTCGTCTGCAATGACCTTCCCTTATTGTCTATCATCAAGAGGAAAGCTGTGCGTGGTTAGGGCTTCATCAGAGACCAAGAACATCAATGAGAGACTTAAGTTGTTAGATTCTTATTTCGGGAAACTTCAAGGCGGCGGCGATGAGAAGAAACCTTTTCTCTCAACGGGTGACGAAATAGACCAGAAAGCTAAACTCAACGCAGAGACGGAGTTAGAATCTTTGAGCTTTTATCTTGCCAAACAACAAAACGGTATAAGATTTATAACAACATCTTCTTGAAATACCTCTTTTGTTCCTTTATCTTGTTGATACGCACTTACTTTATTGTTTCTTTGACCAACCAGAAGAAAGTTCAGTAGCAAGCAAACAGAGAAAGGCTGATATCAATAATAGTCCGTTCCAGCAGCTCGATGATGATGAGGAGGATCAAGGAGAAGATCCATTGAACTTCTATACTGTGTAAAAACTCTTCTTAATCACACTTTTTCTTAGTTGTAACGCTTGTTCTTGTTAAATGCTTAAAACATTTTGCTTTTTCTGTTAAACGCAGGGGCATTTTAGCAGCCATAAACGTGGGAGTGTGTCTGTTTGAAGCAGCGGCTCCAGTGAAGAACAACGAAATGGGACTCTTATCGCTTCCGTTGCTCTATGGAGCAAAGATAAACGATCTAATCGTGGCTGGAGAATGGTGGAGGCTGGTCACACCCATGTTTCTGGTACAAGACCAACATATTGGGTCTGTTCTCCCATTCTTACTGTATTAGTCAGAAACGCACTTGACAGGAACAGCTTATTGAACCAGACTCTTGTCACACTGTTCACTCTTAATGGCTTGGTTTCATGATTTTGTCTCTGAAACTCTTTCATCTTACACTTTTGCAGCACTCTGGGATTCCTCATGTAGCACTTAGCTCATGGGCTCTGCTTACCTTTGGACCAAAGGTGTGCCGTGACTATGGGATATTCACGTTTTGTCTGATATACATTCTCGGAGGAGTCTCTGGTAATTTCATGAGCTTTCTTCATACACCAGATCCTACAGTTGGTGGAACTGTAAGTTGAACAATTCCCTTCCACCAAATTGCACCGTTCTTAAAATTTCTAAGGATGTTAAATCATGTAAACCGATTGATTGATGCAGGGACCAGCGTTTGCGTTAATAGGAGCTTGGCTTGTGGACCAATCTCAGAACAAGGAGATGATCAAAGGAGATGAGTATGAGGATTTGTTTCAGAAGGCCATTGTTATGACTGGGCTTGGTCTCATATTAAGCCATTTTGGTCCTATAGATGACTGGTAAGCTTTCAATATATATATATATATATATNNATATATATATATATATATATCATCTTATCAAAAAGATTTTTGGTTCTAACATGTGAGACGTCATGACAGGACAAATCTGGGAGCACTTGTAGCTGGGATCGTGTATGGGTTCTTCACTTGTCCAGTGCTTCAATTCGGAAGAGAAAGTGAAAGACCAGAAGGGATTGTTACCGTTGGACAGGAGAAACAGAATAGCGGTGATCCATGTAAATCGTTTCTTGTGTTCGTAGTCTTTGTTGCGGTTCTTGTGACTTGTGTGCTAGTCCTTGGGGATGGACCGTTGGACTTCCCTACGTATGATGATGTTGTATACTCTCTCATTTAGAGTAGCATCATCAAGACAACTACTATAGGTGTACTTGTGTGTGTAAACGACAAGTTAAATTTCTGTATTGGTAAAACAAGGAGAGAGCTCTTTGGTTTGGGGTATAGCACAATGAGAAAACTATACTAAATTATTCACATTTTGGTTTTAATTTATATATATATAGATCTCAAGGTGATCTACTATTTTGATGCAATTACTCTAATAGAGTAGCGATATCTCTACTCTAGCTAGGATATCGTTTATGCTAATTGCTAAGTACGCAATGGAGATTGTTCCATGACTGACCTCACTTCTTGTTGTTTTGCTTATAAAGAAATGGGCATGGTGGGACATATATTTTTGTTCTTAGTCGGGATGAATAATAAAGCACATTAGTCGGGAGAAAAACTGAATAATGATCCGGTCAAAATGGATTAAACGACACAAATCCTCAGACTAAATCGTTCCCAAAGTCTCCATATTAGCAGCTTGTAGGACATTGCTTGCAATCCAATAAACTACATTTACTGAAGCAAAATTACTTGGTTAAAATTTTTAAAAAATCAATTTGAAAGATTTTAAGCAAATGAGTTTACACGTTATTATTGTGACACTAAAGATCATTTGTGGAAATTTCGAGGAATCAATAGCAAATTCGAAAGTAGTATTCAAACTGTTTTCCAAACAAATAAAAAAGAAAAATCAAAAGATAAGAATCCTGAGGTTATCCCTCACTCAGATTATCACCATACGGAAGTTTCTACCCCTTTTTATAAAACGACTTCCTCTTCTTCAGCTTTACTCTGCTGCACCACCTTCTGGCTTCGACGCCTCCTTTATCTCATCTCCTGCTTCGTCCTATCAACCCACAAAGAAACAATCATCGTCAATCACAAGAACTAATAAGCCCTCAAAATACACTGTCTCTCAAAGGCTTACAGTCATGTCTGAAGTCCAGAGAGTGAGGTTGTCTCTGAGAAGCTGCATAATCAGCGTACTGTCTTTGTATGACTCCTCTCCCAACGTATCCAACTCAGCGATAGCTTCATCAAATGCCTGCACAACCATAAGAGCGAGCTCACACAAGTTTTTAAAAAAATTTAACAAGACATGAAAACAACAGATGGTTTACAAAAACCAAACCTGCTTAGCGAGGGTGCAGGCACGGTCAGGCGAGTTAAGGATCTCATAGTAAAAC
>OVBX01007540.1:0-10745 GCA_900406325.1 Erucastrum elatum
TTAGGGGTAGTAGTGACATTCTACCCCTTTAATGAATGTCATATTTGTGACTTTCTCATTTAGGTGTCATTTTTGTGATAGAAACTTCAAAAGTGTTCTTTTTGACAATTGCCCAAATGTAAATATAATAAGACAAATATATAATAAGAAGAAACAAATACATGTGATGGTTTTAAATAATTGATTATTTACAACATGTAACTATAAATTATTATATTTGAAATATTTATATAATATTAAAATATAAGACTAAAATTAAATAATGATCTAAACCAAATATATATACATAAGAAAATAACACCCGCACAAAGTCTAGTATAATATTTAATAAGCAGAACTAATAGTTAGCTTTCATTAAGATTTTTTTTTATCTTTCTTAATTATATTATATAATTTTCAGGGTACTCAAAAGATATTAGGTATATCATTGGATATTGATGAGATTGATGAGTTTTATGTACATGAAGATGCGTTCACAGGGATGCGTAATCTCCGTTTCCTAAAATTTTACTCGAAATATAGAGTGAAAAATGAATGGGACGGAGATTTTAAACTGCAGTTACCCAAAAACTTCAAGTATTTGCCACCCAAACTGAAATTATTGGTTTGGGATGATTATCCAATGAGATGTATGCCTTCTAAGTTTCGTCCAGAAAACCTCGTCAAACTCAAAATGGCAAATAGCAAGCTCGAGAAGTTGTGGGAAGGAGTTGTGGTAAGTTTTGAGAATAATTATCATGTTCAGTAGTGAGATTATAATGTTCATACTTTGGATATTTTAATTCCTTTTATTGTTTTGTTGAGTACAGTCGCTTACATGTCTCAAGGAGATGAGTTTGTGGGGATCTCAAAACTTGATCGAAATCCCAAATCTTTCAAAGGCCACCAATCTGGAGACACTAACTCTTGCGGATTGCTATAGTTTGGTAAAGCTTCCTTCATCTTTTCCGCATCCCAACAAACTGAAGGAATTAGACATGAAGAATTGCCGAAATCTGGAGACTATTCCAATTGGGTTTAGCCTCAAATCTCTAGAAAAGCTATTTCTCGATGGTTGCTCACGGTTGAGGACTTTTCCTCAAATCTCAACCAACATCGTACATCTTTATCTAAGCGAAACATCCATTGAAGAATTCCCCTCAAACTTGCATATGGAAAATCTCTTTTATCTTGGCATGAGAAAACTAAAGAGTAAGAAACTATGGGAAAGAGTGCAGGTACGTTTGCAATTTCAAACTTGATGCTTTCTCCAACCACTTTTTATTTTTTACAGTATACATATAACTGCAAAGCTAAAGTGATCTGCCTCGCAAAGTTAAGAAGAGTACGCTTATCCAAATTCTTTTTCATCGAACTGAAAATACAGAAAATAAGTAAAAAAATACTATTACCCACTCTATGTTTACTAAGATCATCTCCAATGTAAAACTACATTTTTTTTTTTCTAAAATAGAATAAAATTAAAATGAAGTAAAAATAATTCAAACCCACTCCATATTACTCCGTACTCCATTATGGAGTGATGAACAAACAAAAATAGAGATATGACGTTGAATTGGAGCAATCCTTACTTTTTATTTACTTTTACACTATTTTTAAAGAAAAAAATGGAATAGGATTGGAGATACCCTAACATATTTTTAAAAGAAATTATCTGTAGATAGGTCGGTCTAACTTTAAGCATGTGGTTTATAATTAAAACATTTTAAGATATAATTGGTAGTAGAAAACATTGGTGACAAATAGTATTAGAGTAAACTAAGATAAAATTTATGATTTTATACAATTTGTATTATAAATTATGACAAAATTGTAAATTTATATAGAAAATTTGCTATAAAATACAAATTACTATTTTGATGTCTAATTGTAGATTGTCTTATTTAAAAAAAAACAGCTACTAATAGAAAGACCTTTATTGTAAATTTGTAGAAACATATTAGAAAGATTAAAATATATTACCTTGAAAACAAAAAAATATATTGAAATCTATATATGTATAACAAAAGTTTGCATCTCTAGAAAACTTATAAAAGAAAATATTAATCAGTTATTATAAAATCATATATTTTGTAAATAATTATATATGTATATTAGTACGGGAGAATCACCTAGTATATACACATATTAATAACATTAAATTAAACAAACATTAGTAATTAGAAGAAATGCACAAAAAATAAAATTTTAAAACTTAAATAATAGAATAAAAAGCGATTAGCTTAATATACGATTCCCCAGGGTGGCAATAGATTGAGCACCCAAGTTATGCTTGAAGACGCCCTTCCTTTACGGTCGTTCCTGCGGTTGGTGGAGTTGGTGGAAGAAGTTTGTTTCGTCTCCTCCTTACTCCAATGCACACCCAACTCCTCTCAGACCGTGGGGTCCATCAACTTTGGGACTTTTTAACCAAAAAAAATTGTTAAATAAAAAAAATAATTTTAATAAATTAAGAAATTGTTTAATAAATTAAAAACCACCTTGTTTATTTTCCACTTCTTCTTCCACTCGTGGATCTGCTTCCCATAGTTGTCCATAACTTTATGGACGAAGTGGTTATAGATATACAACATATGATCGGGATTCCAGTTGAATTCTTGCTGTTAAAACACAATTAGTAGAAAATTTATATTAAAGATTAAAAATATAAGTAAGAAATAAGAATACTTACCGCAAACTGTTGAAACCACAAATGCTGCTTGTCGGTTGGGAAGTCACTGAAAGTAGGATGTCCCTTGTCGAGGGACGAGTACATCATACGGTTGATCCATCCGCTGATCCCGTTCGAGGATCGGTTGAACCTAATAAAAACACAAATTATTAAAAATGAATAAAAAAATCGAAAATAGGTTTAATTACCATGTTTGACCCTGTCCATTTGGATACGGAGTGAGATAGGGAAGATGGTCACGACCGGGCTGTCGAACAAACTCCGCAACTCTCATCACTGCCTCCGGACCCTGAGGAGCAGGAGGAGCAGCGGGTGGAGCAACGGGGGCGGGCGAACGGGCGGAAGGAGCATGAGAGGGAAATGGAGAGGGAGATGTATGGTAGGAGCTGTGGGGCGAACGGGCGGAAGGAGCATGAGAGGGAAATGGAGAGGGAGATGTATGGTAGGAGCTGTGGGGCGAAGGGAAATCCTGTACGGAGTTGCCCATCAAACCAGCACGACTACGGCGCTGTCGAGGCCGGCTCTAATCATCATAAGGCATGTATATATATAAATATATATTTTAAAAAAAAATAAATGCCAAATAATAGTTTTAAATCACAAAAGATGTTTTAATATATAAAAAATGTTTTAATAGTTTAAATATAATTTAATTTCACAAAAATAGCTTAATAATTACAAAAAAATATTTTTAACATATAAAAATAGTTTAATAAAAACGTTTTGAAAAATCATAAAAAATGTTTAATAATTACAAATAACAGGTTTAGTACAAAAATAGTTTAATAATTATAAAAATAGTTTTAATAATTATATAAATAGTTTAATAATTAAAAAAAATATTTTTAAGTTATAAAAATATTTTAATAATTACAAAAATAGTTTAATTATTATAAAAATAGTTTTAAAAATAATTACAAAAATAGTTTTAATTATAAAAACGTTTTATTAGACATAGTTTATTATTGGAAACTTGAAAAACATTTTGAAAAATCATAAAAACGTTTTGAAAAATAATAAAAACGTTTTTAAAAATCATATACACGTTTTTAGAAATCAAAAACCGTTTTAAAAAAATCAAAAAACGTTTTTAAACTTGAAAAACGTTTTGACTTTTAACCAAAACAGAAAAAATATCGAAAAAAAATTAAACAACAACCCAAACAACAATCCAAACATATATATCCTAAGCTATCCATTCAATCCTAGAATTTACAATCAAACAACCTAAAATTCGAGATCTAACTTCCAAAACCGTAAAAATTTGAGATAAGGGGTTTAAAGGATCTAACTTACATGATATATGAGGATGAGGATATGAGATGTGAGGATGAGGAGGGGGATTCCCCGGAATTCGAGAGAGAGAGGCGCTGTGTGGGGGAAAATAGGAGAGGAAGAGGGGCACTGCAGGGAGGAGGAAAAAGGAGAGGAAGAGAGGAAGTGGGGAAGAAAAGAAACCGAAAACCTAATTTATGAGGTGTCTGACGGACATTTTCCGTCAGAATTTCTTCAGTATTTTTTTTAATGGTCGTCAGAATTTCCTCCGAGGAAACAGAGTTTCAAAATATGTCCCTCGGAATTACCTCAGAATTTTCTGGGAAAATTCTGAGGAAACAGGATTTGGGGTTTTAAAATCTCGATTTTTTTTTGCCGTATTTCATATCTTATACAAATGAAATGCATAACATTGATGATTCTTTGTATCAAACATAAAAAACCATGAAATAACAAAATTTCAAAAATAATTGTAAGAATTCCCTTTAACGTTTATTAAAGTGTATAAGTGCTTCTCTTATGTTGTGTGGTTTTCGTTCAAGCAATCGTAAAAGTGTTTGTTATTGTGTAAAACACCAAAGCTTGACTTCATAATCTGGTTAAGACACTTAATGAAGGTTATATACGTGTTATATAATCCGCAAAACGTTGTTTTCGGCTTAAAACGTTATTCAATCTGAGGAAATTCCGAGGAACATGTGGTTTTAAACCGAAAACCTTTAGCTTCCTCGGAATTTCCTCAGAAAATTCCGAGGGATTTCCGAGGAACAATACTTTGTAATCAAATCTCTAAATCGTGAAGGTAAATTCCAAGGAAATTCTGAGGAAAACCTAAAGTTCCTCGGAATTTCCTCGGTATTTCAATTAAAAAAAACCTAGTCTGATTCCGAGTCATCATCACCAGATGAATCTGAATCTAGATCTTGGTGAAACTCTCCAATAACTAGTTCATCCTCTGTGTGAACGACTGCTTCCTCTGCGAAGTCGGTCAAATCAACTACAAGCCCACCTTCCGCTACATCTTCTACTGCACTTAATTTGCCAGATGTGATTGGTTGTAGTGGGTCTTCCAGCTCAGAACTTCCCTGAACTCGGCCTCTCGGGTTCACTCTTGTAACAGTAACCCATGGATCATCTCTGTTCCTTATCCGGGGGTACTTGATATAAAAAACCTGTAACATTTTAAAAATTATTAGTAAAAATATAAATTATTATCAATCATTCTGAATAATTAACATTTACTTACCTGATCGGCCTGGGAAGCAAAAATGAAAGGATCATAATATTGCAGCTTTCGCCTCGAATGTACTGATGTAACACCAAATGCATCTGTTCTCACACCTCGATCTGGAGTGTTGTTGTGCCAATCACAATAGAAAACAGTACAACGCAATCCAAGCATGCCAAAATACTTGATTTCCATAATCTCTTGTATGTGTATGTAGTATACATCATCTCCTGATGCAAAACAAACGCCAACATCATAGGTCGTACGCGAACGTCTCCTCTTTTCAGTTAAGAATGCATATCTTCGAGTACAAAATCTCGGATATGACTTCACAACACAGTTTGGGCCAACCACCATCTCGCGTATCCAATCGTCAAATGTTTCACCTCTGGCCAAACCAGCAGACACATATTAATAGCACATATGTAGGTTATATCAATAAACATGAATTAGTATAAATATGTGATAAATGATATTTTAATTTGTTTAAGGCACTCACATAAGTAACATCCATCCAGCAAATTCTTTCTGCTTCATTTCATCTAGTTCCGCCTCTGTGACGTATCTAATATTCGAACCGCTTTTCTGCCGTGAAAATCATGTACATCTGATGACAATAGTATAATTAATTAAGATTTAAATGTCAATTTCTTAAAATAAAATTTTGTAAGATAATAAATTTACTTCTCATATGGAAGAACATCTTCGCAGTGGGTGAGCAAATATGTTTGTAAATGACTTCGCTCCTGCTCAGTAAGTCGACGGTTCTTTGATTTTCCGCTAAGTCGTCCAACATCTGTGAAAATGTCTGGAACCTTAACATGATATGTTGCCCGTTCGCCTCTATCATCATGCCGAGCAGGTCTTCTGTTTTTTGTCTGAACTTCTACTGGAAAGTAGTACTCGGCAAAGTTTGAAATTTTTTCATTGATCATCTGTGCGACTATAGAACCTTCCACCCTACTTAAATTGTTCACCATCTTCTCAAATGGAACATATACCGCTCATACAAATACATCCATCTATACTGCACAGGACCACCAAGTTTCAATTCTCTTTCCAGGTGAATAACAAGATACTCCATAACATCAAAAATTGAGGGAGGAAATATCTTCTCAAGGTTGCACTGAATCACGGCTATGTTAGTCTTCAAATTTTCAATCCCTTCAAGAGTCATTGATCTCGTGCATAAATTGCGGAAGAAAGCACTTATCCCTGCAATTGCTTCATGAACATTTTATGGTAATAGGTCCTTGAAGGCAAACGGAAGGAGGCGTTGCATCAACACATGACAATCGTGACTTTTCAAGCCAATAAACTTTTCTTCCTTTCTGCCGATACAGTTACGCAAATTAGATGCGTAACCGTCTGGAAACTCCATATCATTTAAAATTCAATCAAAAAACACATCTTTTCCCTCTACATCAAGTCGGTATATGGGAAAAGAAGCCCTACCATTCCCATCAACATGAAGTTCTGAACGAGCACATATATCGACTAAATCCAGTGTTGACTTCAAATTATCCTTTGTTTTACCTTGAACGTTAAGGATCATGTTCATGAGATTGTCAAAAAAGTTATTCTTAATATGCATGACATCTAAATTATGCCTTAGCAGATGATCCTCCCAGTATAGGATCTGCCTTAGCAGATGATCCTCCCAGTATGGCAGATCCCATAAAATATTTTTTTGTGCCAGTTATGTAGTTCTCCAACAGTATCTATTGGAAAACGCTCATGTCCACCGACGTCTGGCGTTCTTGCTGCACCAAAATCTCTTAGTTGTGTCTTCAAACCTTTCCCACTAACTTCCTCGGGTGGACCATCAAACACATGTTTGTTATTCCTAAACAAAGTCTTACTTCGACGGTATGGATGATCAGGTGGTAGGAATCGCCTGTGACAGTCAAACCAACATGTTTTTTCCGTTCTTTAGTTGGAAAGCATCTGTGTCATCTTGACAATATGGACATGATAGCCTCCCATGCGTTGTCCATCCAGATAACATACCATATGCTGGAAAATCACTTATTGTCCACATTAGTACTGCCCGCATTTGAAAGTTCTCTTTACAAGAAATATCGTATGTTTCAGCACCTCCAGCCCATAGTTGTTGCAACTCATATATTAGTGGCTGAAGAAACACATCAAGTGATCTCTTAGGATGCTCTGGTCCGGGAACGAGAATGGAGAGAAACAAAAACTCTCGTCGCAAGCACAAGCTTGGGGGTAAGTTGTATGGTGTAACAATGACTGGCCATAGAAAATATTGTCTTACTCTTCCCATACGGGCTGAAACCATCAGTACATAATCCAAGGTAGACATTTCTTCTCTCATACGCAAAGTCGGAATACTTTAATTGGAAATGCTTCCACGCTTTTGCATCTGAAGGATGTCTAATCTCACCATCTGTTGAGTGCTCCGCATGCCATCTCATTCGTTGCGATGTGCGTTCCGAAAGATACAACCTCTACAACCTTTCCGTCAAAGGCAAATACCACATCCTTTTATATGGCACTGGAACTCTTCCACTCATATCTTTATAATGAGGCTTTCCACAAAATTTGCATGTAATCCGCTGGTCATCTGCCCTCCAATAAATCATGCAGTTATCGAAGCATACATCTATTACCTGATAAGATAAACCAACACCAGCTACGAGTTTCTGAACCTCTTAGTATGAACCTGGAGCTACATTATCCTCAGGTAGAATACCTTTAACAAAATCAGCTATCGCATCCATACAGTCTTCAGCCAAGTTATAATCTGTTTTGATGTCCATCAGTCTTGTAGCAGATGATAAAGCTGAATGATCATCTCTGCAACCTTTGTACAATGGTTGCTTTCCAGCATCCAACATATCATAAATTCCCCTAGCTTCTGTATTGGGTAAATCTTCCCCTCTAAAATGATCATTTACCATATGCTCAGTACCTACACCATTATCTACATCCGTTCTAATTGGTTCTTCTAATCTAACCGCCGTCTGAGGTTTGCTAGTACTACCAAGTTCATAATCAGTTTCCCCATGATGATACCAAATTTTGTAACTTCGTGTTAACCCACTCAAATATAGATGAGTCCAAACATCCCACTCTTTAATAATCTTTCTAGTTTTACAATTATAGCAAGGACATCTTAACTTACATGTTTCTGCTTCCGGTTGTCGGCGAACTAACCCCATGAATTCGGTTATACCTCGTTGGTATTCTTCCGTAAGCAATCTCGTCTCCGGATCCAAATGAGGTCAATCGATCCAAGAACGAAAATAATTTGAAGAAGGCATGTTTTTTTTATATCAATTTCGTGATAGTATGAGAGAAGAAGAAGAAATAGAGTGAATGAAGAGGAAGAGGGGTGGCTGTATTTATAGATGAAATTCTGCCAATATACTAAGGAAATTTCGAGGAGAACCTACACTTCCTCGGAATTTTCTCGGAATTTTTAAAATCGCCTAACGGCTCTCCCAACGGCTCTCTAACGGCTACAAAATATCCTCGGAATTTTACAAATCTCCGTCGGTTTTTTCCGACGGACATGGCTTCCCCACTGTTATGAACTGTTTCTTTTTTGACAACGAACGACTGATCTATTACTCAAGCTTGAGGTGGTCTGGGGAACTAGACCGGAATAGAACAACCAATGTAGTACAACTCCCTATAGAAGGATCTTGCTATCTTAGCTAATGAATCAGAAGATAAATTCTCAGAACGAGGAATTAAGACAATTGAGAAATCAGAGAAATTGCTCTTCAGCTTCTGCAGTTCTTCCAATTCGGTGGAGAAATTGAGCCATGCTCCTAGATCTTGAATCATTAAGACTAAATCCTGACAATCCGTGCCAAAAGCCTGACACGAAGATAAGCGAAGCATACACTCCATCGCCTATATGAGGGCCTCTAGCTCCGAGTGAAGAGGTGAGATTCGTCTTTGTTGGTTTCTTGCTCCCAATAGCTGTGTTGTTCCTTCCACAGTTTTCCATGTCCACACATAACCACTAAAAAATGCATCATGTGTCCATGAACCATCTATCAGGCATCTCTCAGAATGTGATTGCTGTATCGGAGGCATTCTAGTCTCATGTTATGAACTGTTTACTAATTGGAATTGGAACCTTATATAATCTATGAAATACATCCTAAAATGCCATAATCACCTTTTTCAAAAGGGTTTATCAGTATTTTTGATACAATCTAGATCACTATTAGGTCCATCTATTTACTGTTTAGACATATCCCTAATTTATGTATTATTTTAGTATTTTGGGCTAATTTACTCTTGTTTATATAAGATATGAATTGTAAAAAACTAAAATTATAGTATGTATTATTAAAAACAACTACAAATAGCAATAAAAATTGATGACGTTTATTATAAATTAATAAAGTATATTAGAAAATTAAATATATTACTTTAAAATTAACAAAATAAACTGAAAAGAATAAAAAAAATTTAACAAAATTTACAGTGCAAATCCCCTTTAAATCACCAATAATTAACAATTAAAATTATAGTTTTTTTGAATAAAAAATTTTAATATAAAATTTCGTAAAATAAAAGGATTTGACTAACAAATAGATAGCTATATCAAATTATTAATGATGTTTTATTAGCTAAAAGTTAAAGATATACAATTATGATATGTATTAAAAATTATGAATATGTTAAAAGAAAAAAAAAGTGAATGTTGAATCATTAACAGAAAGTCAAAATATACCAACCCAGACTTTAAACATGTGTTATTTTTGTTGATGTTAATATATAATTTGAATAATTTTACAAAAACAAAAACATATATATATCCGCTATATATTATTTGTGAAGTGATTTGTACACATGTCATCTCCACAATCAGTTTCACAAAAAAATATGACACGTCAATTAAAATTGGTGACATGACTTCCGAAAAAATATGATATGGATAATTCCATTTAATGTTGATTTATCTTTTTGGTAAACATTTTAAAATATGATAATAACTCATACATTACATTTAATATTGATATTTATTTTGATATTTTTTTAAAAAAAATATAGTAATATCTCATATATCATCTATAAAATAAATATATTCATATATAACATTATAAATTTTGAAAATACTATTTTTTAATTTTACAGTTTATATTACTAAAGCTTTCAAAAATTGCTACATTTTTAAAAAAATTAGATTTCTGGTCATAAAATAATTAGTTTCTTATATATATATATATATCTACAAATTTTATAAATATTGTTTAGTTTAAGTTTTTGATAATTATACAATTTCTATTATTTTGTTAGTTTTATACAAACTGATTTAATATATTTAACAATATAAATAGATAGAAAATATTGTATAAGGTAACAATTAAATATATACATATATATTTTTAATATATTTTAAATAAACAAAATCATTTTATCTTAATTTAAAATTTAACTAAATCAAATCTATAATAAACTTTATTTTTAAATATAAATTAAATTTTGAAAAATTTCTTGCTGCACATGATGCAAAAAAATACCAAATATATATATATATATATATATATATATATATATATATATATATATATATATATATCACAC
>OVBX01007541.1:0-10744 GCA_900406325.1 Erucastrum elatum
AAGAAGAAGTTTAAAAGTTACAAAATAACATGATGCTAACAAAAATAAAATGTGATAACCACAAAATATTTCATAGATTCAGCATGCAACAAAATCTACCACAAAAAGTCACAGCACGAAACAGCCTTAAAAGTGTAAATATAAATTTGTGGATAACATAGTTAAATGATGATAAATGTTTCTATTTTAGACATCGTTTAACACAAAGATCTAATTTTGTAATTTGTACGCAAACTAAACTTAGGGGGGGGGGGTTTATTAGAACATGAATTTTTGTAGAGTTGATGATTCCAGTAGTTGAGAGGATTTTAAAAGTTAACTAGATTTAACAAATTTTATCAAATATTTTTACATAGATTTTCATTACTTGTAAATAGAATTCTATTGATTGTTATTAATTTTTCAAGTAAGCAATTAATGATAATAAGATA
The DNA here is from genome assembly GCA_900406325.1 of Erucastrum elatum. Classification (NCBI taxonomy): domain Eukaryota; kingdom Viridiplantae; phylum Streptophyta; class Magnoliopsida; order Brassicales; family Brassicaceae; genus Erucastrum; species Erucastrum elatum. The sequence goes on from OVBX01007541.1 coordinate 432, forward strand.
AATAGAAAGAGAATCATCACAATCATTAAAGAGGTAAAATGTCATTATACCCTTAAAAGTTAATAACAATCAATAGATATATAAATAACACAAAACTAAAAAATAAAATAAAAAAAAATTTTTATATTTTCAGAATATATTTTTTAAAATTTTATATAAATATTTTTGATTTTTTTCAACTAACTAAAAAAATTTGAAATTCGAAACAAATTTAAAACCTTTTTTTTACTTTTATTACATTTTAATAATATTTTTTTTAACTTGTGATTTGTATCATGTTAAAGTTATACTTTGTATTATTTTATTCTTCTATTTTGTGTTTTTGTATGTGAGAGTGTATTTTATTACATAGATTTCAAAAATCTTATGGCTATAGATGATATTCTCAAAGTTGAGTCTTATGAGTAAAAACAAAGAAAATTTATGTTCCAATAACAATAGATTTTAATTAGAATCTTAAAATCAATAAAAACTAAAATTTTCCAATAATCAAGAATTTTGAATGAAATTTAAAAGTTATCACCCTAATAACAATGGATTCTACTCAGATTTCAAAAATTCATAAACCAATAACCATGAAATCTTAAAATTTAATAACTCTTCTAAAATTCTTCTACCAATAACCCCCCCCCCCCCCCCCTTAGTCAAAACTACAAAACTAAATATCATAGAAACTCATCAACTAATTTTAATAATTATCCCAACTTTGGTTATACAAAAGATAGTTCAAGATAGCAATTACGAAAAAGATAGAAAATGATCATCATAATTGATAAAAGAAAACATGATCAAGGTTGAGAGCGAGAAGAATGGTGAAGGAGAAGAAAAAACTACGTAATGAAACCGCTTGAAACGACTTCCAAATTTTTCTCCAGCTCACTATTCTTCTCTGCACCAATATTCTTTACCTTTAAGTCCATAAATCAATTAGAGAAACTGATTGTGTGAAACTAGAGATTTTCTTTGCGGAAAAATTTAAGAGGCAAACACGTTATAGAATAGAAAAGAGTTTGTTCTTTGAAAAATGTTTTTTCAAGCCGACAGATTCCACGACAAAAACAGATGATGACAAGCGTAGTTGCGATAATATCATTTTACTTTTTGTGTGCGATTGTGTATAAAAGTGAAGGAAAATTTTGAAAGTTTAACATTAGATTTAGATTAAGACTACAATTATTAGTTAGATGTTTATTTGCTAAAAATAATTGAAGTGAAATATTGTTAGAATCTAGATTAGAACACATTTTTAAAAAATATATATATTATGATTTTTAAAATAAATAGAATATGTTTATTTGACTAGCTTTTGAATCAGACTCTACTGAGCTGATCAAGTCTCTCAAGCCAGGAAACTGCTTACCAGAGCTCTATGGAGTGGTTGCAGACATTTTATCTTTTGCTACTGTTTTTGATTCTGTTTCTTTCTCTTGGATATCTCGGGAGAGAAATTCCAAAGCAGATGGACTAACAAAGTATGCAATATTTGTAGGTGACATTTCGGTGGTTGACGGTGTATTTATAACCCCCAACTAACTAACTTGCTTGGTTAATTAATAGATTGAGTTTTTAAAAAAAAGACTATGTTCACCTAAATTTATGATTTTCAAAATAAATACACAAATTTGAGATGAAAAATATATAAAAAGTAATTTGATTTTTATCTAAATAAATTTTATATATTTTTGATTATTTTTATATTTTTTTACCCGCCCGTAGGGCGGGTTTAATCCTAGTCCACAACAAAAAGAAAAGTCTGGGGAAGAACAACAATAAAACTTAAATTGGCATTACTAAATAAATTTTGTATAATACAGTATCTTAATTTGATATGATTTAATTAAAAAAATCTGGTAACTATTGTTATATTACGTAGCTGTAATTATATTAAAAAGAAGAAAATCGAAGAAAGGGAATGATTTTGTTTGAGGAACAAGCTAAACTTACGTGTCTCGTTACTAACACGTCAGCGAATATATAATGGCATATAGGTAAAAGTCCACGGTAGTTAATCATTATTGTTGCCATTCATAGAAGTAACAAGAAAAAAGATTGCGTTTGTGACTTTCTCCACAAGAATCAAACATCTTCTTCTTCTTTCATTCCATCAATCATATCTCTGTAAGTTTCCCAATTGATCTGATCTTGTTGCATGCTCTGTTTGATCTCTCCACAATCTATCTTTTCTGTTCGTATTGATTATCGGAAGCAGTAAAGATGAATAAAGGCAGCAGTTTTAAGCTGGACAACGATTTCGGTTAGTCTTTCTTCTCTGATTCTATATTGTGTTGTAAATGTTGAGATAAGCTTGAAGAAAGCTTGAGAATGAAGTAATCCTAATCCTAGTTAGAGTGAGATCTTTAGAGATAAAGATGAATGTGTTTAGGAGTTATCTAAATACAAGTATATCACATTAGGGTTAGGATATCTATAGCCTTATATATAGCAATGTCGAGTTAATGATGTTGTGTGGGATTATTGTGTAAGGCTTGAGAGCTTAAGTTTGAGTGAGTTTTTCCTAAGCAATAAAAGAAGAGTTATTTCTTATCTTTGAAGTCATTATACTAACGTTAAACAATATTGTGGTATCAGAGCTTGAGGTTTTGATACGATGAGCGATCTAAAGGTGGTAGCAAAGACACAGGCAGTAACAGGGAAGGAAGGAGGTTCCTCTTCCATAAAGTGCCCCATCTTGAACTCAACCAACTACACTGTTTGGTCCATGAGAATGAAGATACTTCTGAAGGTGCATAAGGTATGGGAGATTGTGGAAACTGAGGCGGAGAATGATGATAAGGACGACATGGCAATGGCGTTGTTACTCCAATCAATACCTGAGACCCTAACCTTACAAGTTGGAGAGCTCAATACGGCGAAGAAAGTTTGGGATGCAATCAAAACCAGACACGTTGGGGCAGAGAGAGTAAAGGAGGCTCGATTGCAGACACTAATGGCTGAGTTTGAACGTATGAAGATGAAAGACTCTGAGAAGATAGATGATTTTGTTGGAAGACTAGCCGAGATAACCTCAAAATCTGCAGCTTTGGGAGAAGAAATTGATGAACCTAAACTGGTTAAGAAGTTTCTGAAGTGTCTTCCACGGAGCAAGTTTATTCATATGGTGGCTGCATTAGAGCAGTTATTGGATCTCAATACAACGAGATTTGAGGATATTGTGGGCGTCTTAAAGCTTATGAGGAACGTATTGCAGAGGATGATGATGATCAGGAAGATCAGGGACAGTTGATGTATGCCAACATGGACGCTCAATCAAACCGAGGGAACTTGGAATCACAGTCAAATCGTGGTTTCAGCGGTGATAACAGATACAGAGGCCGTGGAGGAAGACATCAGAACAGAGGACGAGGCCGAGGCAGATACCAAGCACCACGTGATGCATCACGTATCACCTGTTACCCGTGTGATAAGGTAGGTCACTACGCGAGTGATTGTCCTGACCGTCTTCTTAAGCTTCAGGAGATACAGGAAGCTGAGAAAGATGATACTCAGGAAGCTGATGATCTCATGCTCAGTGAAATAGAATCAGTTTATGAGGACGCAGTCGAGCTTAAGTAGTCTTTCTAAATGAAGAAAAGGTGGTCCCAAGTAAGTATGGAGCAGTGAGGGGAGATGATATCTCTGCGATTGATGAAGATATTACTGGAAAGGTCAGATTCGGAGACGATTCACGGATTGATATCAAAGGAAAAGGATCCATCGAGTTTGTAGACAGAAACGGAGAACCAAGGAAGATCGTCGATGTTTACTACATTCCTGGTTTGAAGAGCAACATCATCTCTTTGGGACAAGCAACAGAATCTGGATGTGAAGTTAGGATGAAGGATGAGATTCTAACAATGCACGATCGTGATGGAAAACTGATTGCCAAGTCTATTAGATCGAGAAACAGACTTTACAAAGTCCGAATGCAGATAAGAGAGACGATGAGTTTACTAACGACGACGACTAGTGACTCGATAAGGTGGCATTCGAGGCTCGGGCACATAAATCTGGAGACGATGAGGACAATGTTTGTGAAAGGGCTAGTCACTGGAGTTCCTCGTAGTCTCAGTATAGAGAAGAATGTCTGTGGGTCGTGTTTGCTTGGTAAGCAAGCAAGACAAAGCTTTCCCAAAGCTACCGCATTCAGAGCTGAGAAGTTGTTGGAGCTTATACATGCAGACCTGTGTGGTCCTATTACGCCGTCTACAGGTGGTGGAAACAGATATATCCTTGTTCTCATTGATGATTGCTCTAGATACATGTGGACTGTGCTTCTCAAGGAGAAGAGTGATGCATTTGACAAGTTCAAGGTCTTTAAGGTTCGTGTTGAACAAGAGACAAAGACAAAGATACAGACTTTAAGAACCGACAGGGGAGGAGAGTTTGTGTCATCAGAGTTCAACACCTATTGCGACCATGCGGGTATTAGAAGACATCTCACTGCGCCTTATAGTCCACAACAGAACAGGGTAGTGGAAAGACGCAACAGGACGATGTTAGAGATGACAAGAAGCTGTCTGAAGCACATGTCTGTACCGAACTATTTATGGGGAGAAGGTATCAGACATTCAACTTACTTATTGAATCGAATTGGTACAAGAGCATTGAAGGATCTCACACCGTATGAAGTACTCAGAGGAAGGAAGCCAAATGTCTCTCACCTAAGAACCTTTGGCTGCATCTGCTATGCTAAGATAGATTCACAGTTCCTGAGAAAGTTGGATGATAGGTCACGTGTATTGGTTCATCTTGGGACAGAACCAGGAACAAAAGCTTACCGATTGTTTGATCCGAAAACTCAGAGGGTTGTTGTCAGTAGAGACGTTGTCTTCGATGAGACAAAAGGATGGAACTGGTTGCGTGATAACTCAGAAAGAAATCATTCTGGAAGCTTCAAGGTAACAGTAAGATCCTCAGGTGAGGATGAAAACAGAGGATCTGAACAGAGTGAGATTGAGACACCGTCATCAACTGTTGCGATGGAGGAGATTGAGGTACCATCTGACGATGAGGAAGATGAGGAAGCTACTCAGACCTTGAGACGATCAGAGAGACAACGATCACGACCAAAGTACTTGGATGAATACGTACTAATAGCAGAGGACGAGGGAGAAAAACTGCTCTTGTCACTGAATGATGAGCCAAGGAGTTTTGAAGAAGCACGAGAGCTCAGAGAGTGGGTTTTGGCTTGCGAGGATGAGATACGATCAATCACGAAGTTAGATTGTTGGAGTCTCGTTGATCTTCCAGAAGGAGTAAAACCGATAGGCTTGAAGTGGGTGTTCAAGATCAAGAGAAATGCTGATGGAAGTATAAGCAAATACAAGGCTCGCTTGGTTGCAAAGGGATACGTGCAACAACATGGCGTAGACTATGAGGAAGTGTTCGCACCAGTAGCTAGAATTGAGACTATTCGATTGCTACTCAGCCTTGCCGCCTCAAAAGGATGGGAGATCCATCATCTCGACGTGAAAACTGCGTTTCTGCACGGAGACCTAAAAGAAACCGTGTATGTAACACAGCCAGACGGTTTTGAAGTCAAGGGAAGTGAAAGGAAAGTTTATAAACTGAGGTAGGCCTTGTATGGCCTCAAGCAGGCACCGCGAGCATGGAACTTTAAGCTTAATAAGAGCTTGCTTGATCTACGTTTTGTTCGATGCTTAAAAGAGCCCAGTGTGTATCGAAGAACAGTAAATGGGGATCTTCTTGTTGTGGCCGTGTACGTTGACGACTTACTTGTCACAGGAACCAGCTTGAAACAGATTAAAGAGTTTAAACTAGAGATGGCGTTGAAGTTTGACATGAGTGATCTAGGAAAGCTCACCTACTACTTGGGAATGGAAGTGAATCAACATGCTGAAGGCATCTCTCTGTGTCAGAACCGATATGCATTAAGAATACTGGAAGAAGCTGGAATGGAGAAATGCAACCCGGTTCAGATTCCAATGGAGATGGGACTCAAGTTATCTAAAGCTGACAAGGAGAGAGACATTGATGCAACTAGCTACAGAAAGGTGATTGGATGTTTTCGTTATTTGTTACACACCAGGCCGGACTTGTCCTACTGCATAGGCATTCTGAGCAGGTACATGGCGAGTCCTAAGGAATCACACGGAGTGGCAGTGAAGCAATGCTTAAGATACTTGCAGGGGACTACTATGTTCGGTCTAAACTTCACAAGGTCAAGGTCTGAGAAGTTGAAACTCGTTGGTTATAGTGACAGCAGCTATAATACAGATCTTGATGATGGAAGGAGTGTAACAGGACACATCTTCTACTTGGGAGAAAGTCCTATCACATGGTGCTCTCAGAAGCAGGATACAGTGGCTTTGTCTTCCTGTGAAGCAGAGTTTATGGCAGCCACGGAAGCAGCACGACAAGCCATCTGGTTGCAAGATCTTCTTGGAGAAATCACTGGACAACAGTACAACAAGACAACCATTCGTATAGACAACCGATCAGCAATTGCTCTCTCAAGGAACCCTGTTTTTCATGGGCGTAGCAAGCATATACATTCGAGGTATCATTTTATCCGCGAATGTGTTGAGAGAGAGCTGTTAGAAGTCGAGCATGTACCGGGGACTGAGCAAGCTGCATACATCCTTACTAAGGCGTTGGGTAGAGTCAAGTACAAGGAGATGAGGAACTTAATGGGAGTTTATGATTTGGAGAAAATGGAGTTCAAGCTTATGGGGGAGACTGTTGAGATAAGCTTGAAGAAAGCTTGAGAATGAAGTAATCCTAATCCTAGTTAGAGTGAGATCTTTAGAGATAAAGATGAATGTGTTTAGGAGTTATCTAAATACAAGTATATCACATTAGGGTTAGGATATCTATAGCCTTATATATAGCAATGTCGAGTTAATGATGTTGTGTGGGATTATTGTGTAAGGCTTGAGAGCTTAAGTTTGAGTGAGTTTTTCCTAAGCAATAAAAGAAGAGTTATTTCTTATCTTTGAAGTCATTATCTCCCATCCTTTTGAGGCGGCAAGGCTGAGTAGCAATCGAATAGTCTCAATTCTAGCTACTGGTGCGAACAGTTCCTCATAGTCTACGCCATGTTGTTGCACGTATCCCTTTGCAACCAAGCGAGCCTTGTATTTGTTTATACTTCCATCAGCATTTCTCTTGATCTTGAACACCCACTTCAAGCCTATCGGTTTTACTCCTTGTGGAAGATCAACGAGACTCCAGCAATCTACATACATGAGAGTTGGTGTTCATATTTGTTTATGTGCAGAAAAGAGGAAAGCTGAAGCTGGAAGGATCATAGAGAAGTACCCTGATAGAATCCCCGTAAGCTCTGTTCTTTTAAGGGTTTCTTATGCTTTTATATCTATGTTCTGTATTAAACCGCACCAACATGATCATTAATCTTGGATTTGTATGTGCTCATCACAAGCTTCTCTTCTTGTTTTCTTCCTCTGGTAATAGATAAACGAGTCAAGCTAGATTACATACAGCCAAAATTAGATATGTCTGATAATCCTATATAGCTTTAACCCTTTTTTGGCTTGAAGAATTTGTTTACCATCTTACGTTATAATGATTAGTCAATTAATGGGATCATGTGTTTTGTTATATTGCTGATCACAAGTTTTTGATTTTGTGGCATTCGTGTTTTTGTATGTTGCTGATTACAAGTTTCTCTTCTTTTTTTGTCTGCTAATAGATAAAAGAATGAGAACTAGATTACATTCAGACGACAGAACAATACTATAATTTGTCTGAGAATCTAATATTGTTTCTAATTCAAGATTTTGTCTACTATCTTACATTGAAATTATCACTCAATGAATGAGATCGTGTGTGTGCTTTGTTGCAGGTGATTGTGGAAAAGGCTGAGAAAAGTGATATCCTAGACATTGACAAGAAAAGTAAGTAATGAATGACCTTTATTCCCATCTTAACTTCAATATTTGTAGTTTTAAAAATAGAGTTTCTGAATGGTTTATATATTGATTTGTTGCAGGTATCTTGTGCCATCAGACCTAACAGTTGGGCAGTTTGTGTATGTGATTCGGAAGAGAATCAAACTAAGTGCAGAGAAAGCTATGTTCATATTCGTAGACAATGTCCTTCCTCCTACAGGAGAGATTATGTCAAGTGTCTATGAGGAGAAGAAAGATCAAGATGGCTTCCTCTACATCACTTACAGTGGCGAGAACACATTTGGTGCTTCCTCAATCTAAACCTCACTGATGTTCCCCTCTTTCAATTTGTGTATATAGTTCTAATAATAATTTATGGTGTCTATTCTTACACTTTGTTAAATTGTGTATAGACTAATATTGATACATTATCTTCCTTTACATTATTTTCTTATAGTATATTTTAAATAAATATCTTCTAAAGAAAATAATTTGTGTGCTTTGTCATGTTTAGTATATTTAAACAAATATTTATTAGAACATCCATCCCAAAGGAGGGGATGACAAAACACTCAAATTATTTTCTCACGAGAGAAGAAGAAGAAAAATTATTTTCTCACAAATGTTTTGGGATGGATGTTAAGGAGACAAAAAATGTAAAGGAGGGGGGGGGAGGAGAATAATAAGTTTTGTCTCAAAGAAGAAACGAGTAACAAAATTTTACCTACCTATAAAGAAGAAAAAGAGCTACAAGCGCTTACCATTGTTGAGCTTACATCTTCGTAAGCATTGACGAGAAACTCAAGAGCTTTTGTTTTTGTGACTTCCATCAGTTTATCTGGCTCATCACGTGTCTTATCATCATGTTACTAGTTTGAAACTTCTCCACTCTTTTTTTCATCCTAATTGGATTACTGACATGTGGAATATGTTTTGTCTCATTCCAATGCTCTACCAGTTATTGTATGACTTTATTTTGTTATGTTTTCCAGTAAAAGTATTGACATGTTTTCCACGATCCAAATTAACATAGTTACTATAAGTGCAAGTGTTGTTCATATAATTAGATGAGTTCACTTATAAAAATGCATTTACAAATGGAAACAGAAAACAATAATATCAACTATCCCAATAATTGTAAAAGAATGGAGTCAATGAAAGCAATTAGGTTATGCTGAAAACTGTATGCAAATACAAGATTGAATGTTCTGGCTCAAAAACAAAACTATGTCATATAGGCAGAGCTTTTCTTACTTCCACTATGTGATATTTCCGTTATTTAACTTGTTTCCTCTTAGTTTTCTACTTTGAATATGTGATCATTTCACTCAAATCAAAGGCTATTTTGTTACTTCCAGTATGTGCTTTATCATAAACAGATTTGATGATAATTATTAGAATGCTCTGTTTTTAAGATCCATGTCTTAAGTAATAAGGTATCAAAATTACTAAAACTCATTCAACGAAAATCCTTTTAAGTTGTGAATGAACAGAATAAGTGTGAACTAGAAGACATGATGAGCATGTTATTGGTTAAGAAAGTGTCTATGTAGACAAAAGAAATTTCTGGCTAGAATTGTAATCAACTCATAGAGTTAGACAGTATCCTTGTTCATATGGAAGATGAATATATACCACCATGTTGATTTGTTGGTATGATATTATTCCATAGAAAATCAATACTATACATATTATGCTAAGTATCAATTTGTAAATAGAACGAATATTTTCTTTAGAAATAATATATTCTTCAAAATATCAATGATAGTTTTTAATAAATTAAAAAGAAATAAAAAGTGAGAAAAAAACGATGCTATCATAACTTCTTTTTCTTTTCTTTTCTCATGTCTTCTTCTTCTTTGTCACCTACAAAACATATTAAAAACTTTGCTTATCAAATTGGAATCTACAATCATCTGCATATATACCCTAAATTTAAACTACATACCCTAAATCTAAACCCAAACTCAAATTCTACTCCCTAAACCCAAACCCTAGACTTTAAATTAAAGGAATGAAGTTGAAGTTAACATTAAACCCAAAATCAATCACATTATGCCAAAAAAAAACTTTTTATCTGGAATGTGTATTCATTCTCTTTTTGATCTCTCATCAGGTCTTTACAATGAAGGATTGAGACGCTCGGTGATCTTTGTATTGTCTGTGTTATTTTGATACTACTGTCATGATAGCAGAACTAGACCGGTCCACTCTTATCTCACACCGGTTTATTATCAAATGAAATAGCTGTAGATTAAGCCGGTACCGTCAGCTGCAGAAGTCGTGTGTTGACGACATGACCGGTTCAAATGCTCGAATTGTTAAGGTATAAGCTTATAGTAATTTTACATAGTCATTTTTATTTATTTGTAGACTTCTGATTTTACAAATAGGAAATGCTAGTGGAATAAGTTGTATCCGTAAATATTAGTTTCAGTTACT
>OVBX01007547.1:0-10737 GCA_900406325.1 Erucastrum elatum
GGCCGGTTTTAGGAAATTGATCATATCTCCCAATTTCCTTGACCATTTCTCGTGATCTTGGGCTTTATGGAAAGCTGATAACCTCCTCTTTACTTCTAGAATTGTCTTTGGCTCGGGCCGGATCTTGGTTGGGCTCAAATCGTCTTCTAAAGGATGGTGCTCGCGGATGGACGGGCTGAGAAACCTCCGGTTTGTAAAATTCATATCTTTCTGTTCCGGAAAACTTTTCTGTAAATTACAATTGGGGTGCACTCCGTCTTGAGCGTAGAATCGAGGAAAATTAGTTTCACTCCAAAACTCCTTTTGGTTGTCGAGATATAAGCCTTGGACTGGACCTATGTCGCTGGTATTGCCTAGGTGGTTGGTTTGGACAAATTGGTGAACCTCTGGCTCAGCTACTGGTTTGATGACCGCATCACCTCGTCTTGATGATATGCATATGTCCTACTGTGGAAACCTTGATAAATCTCTCATATGATCGCATCACAATGTTGTACTTGAAAAATACATAAATACGAGAGGTTTCAGAATGGGTAAAGCATAGCTCTTGTCTTCGGTTCGTTATGTTGTGTTTTGTAGAATACTTATGTATTATTGTGTTATACCAAAGTTAATTCAATCTAAAGTTTGTTTCTCTCTGTGTCTATTCCCTTCGTTCTGAGAGCAATCTATCAAAGCATCAAACGTTTTATTGTATTTTTTTACATATGGAAAGCAAATAAGCAAAAGATCAAAACCAGAGCCAAACGCAACACAGAGACACAAAACCTCATTCTCTCCAGTTTCCACTGTCTGATCGGCCACCGTAACCTCCGTCTCCGCCACCACCATAACCACCCTCACGACGTCCACCTCCGTATCCTCCACCACCACCTCTGTATCCACCTTAATCACGCCTGCCTCCGTAACCACCCCCACCACTTCCATAACTACTGCCGCCTCCATAACTGCCACCACCTCCTCCTCGACTATATCCACCGCCGTTACCACCGCGACTACTACGAGCTTGAGCCTCGTTTACAGTGATGTTCTGACCATCAAGTTCGTGACCGTTCATCCTCTCAATCGCAGTTCTCATCGATTCTTCATCTTTAAAAGTCACGAACCCGAACCCTTTGGACCTCCCTGTCTCACGATCAATAATGATCTGATCCAAAAGAAACATAAAATCTTTAAATCAAACGTACTGATGTAACGAGTTAAGAAAACCAATAAACAGAGTAACAAAGTTAACACGAAAAAAAACAGAGCCGGGTCGTCTTAAACGGACCTTGGAGTCAAGAACTTCTCCGAATTCACTGAAAGTTCTTCCGAGAGATTGCTCGTCGATGGCCCCTAAGCCTCTGACAAAATACATGTACTCGCTCTCTGTACACTCCATCTTCAGATTATCTAAGCTCGAAAAGAAGACAGAGAAACAAAAGTTTTAAGAAGATTTTGGTGGTTCGATTATTACGAGGGAGATGACGTGTTCGATGCCTAGAGTGTAGTACAGACGTCGGTTCTTAAAGAGATGGGCCATGTTCGTTTCATCATTCAACTGATCCATTCGGCTGAAGCTGAGTCTTTTGTTCGTTTAGACACAAAATGCACGATTCATTCGAATGGTTCAGTTGAATGCTTTTTGAAAATCTAGTTTTAGTTTTAAGAATCAGTTGGCTGAAACGAATTGAAGCATTTGAATGGATCAGACTTAGTCAAAATGCTTAAAAGTCGATATTACCCCTCATATATTTCTGAAATAACAATCCTAATTATACAGTCTCACAACTCTCGTATCTCTCTCACCTCTCTCACGGCCGCATCTCCATAGCTCTCTCGCCATGAAAGTCGCTCGAGCTTGAGCTCTCTCTGCCTCTCTCTCTACCTCTCCTCGTCTCACTCTCTCTCTCTGCGTCTCACTCTCTCGGCCTCTCTCTCCGCGTCTCTCTCTCTCCGCCTCTCCCTCTCCGCGTCTCACTCTCTCTGCGTCTCACTCTCTCTGCCTCTCTCTAAAGTATATCTCTCGCACTCTTTCTCTCGAGATTGTGTTGTGTGTTCATAATATTGATGGGTTTGCTTGATTTGTTTATGAAATTTGATCTGTTTGTTCATAGATAGATCTCTGATTTCTCATTCTCTGAGTTGAAATATTGATGGGTTTGCTTGGTGTTGAGAATGTGTTTGATGGGTTTGCTTGATTTTGCTTAGCGCTTCATGAGTTGTGATATGGTGGTTTGCGCTTGATGAGAATGAGCACATGTGTTTGCTTGGTTTTGATAATGTGTTTGATGTACTTTCTCATATATGTGGGTTTTAGTTTCCAATACGTTGGGTTTGATGGGTTTTCTAAGTTTGCTAGTTCAGAGCATTGTGGTTTCAAATGGAAGTTGTGTGGTGTGGTCTAATTACCATGTGGGGGATCAGTGCTGTTTGCCAAGGATAGAGAGTCTATAGAGGTTTTAGAGTCCAGCTATAGAGCTAAGTGATAGAGGAAGTATAAACAAGGGGACGTATAATATCAAAGGAATAGGAAGCTACATTGCATTTATAATCACCAGAATGGAGAGTTTGTCCACTAGTGGGGGTTTTTTTTATCATTTTTTTAATGTTCGACTGCGTCTGAGTTAGATATTTTATTATACGTGATTGGGGTTTATTAAAGTTTGTTTTGTGTTGTTCCTGAGGCGTTACAGGGGTTTTAGTATGCTTCAGTTAACTTGTTTATGGTTTTGAATTCGTTAACTGGATTGATGCTTGAGAATGTGTTTCTAACGCAAAGCTTATAAACTATATGACAGGAAGCTATTGATCTTCAGAGTATTCTAACGCTGCAATGACCTCTGTCCCTGGTACTGATGTAAGTACATTTTTTAACTGAATGGTTTTCTTAGTTTAGTTCCTCATACTGAATATTTGATTGGTTCTCTTAGTTTAATTAAGTGATGTCTGTCTGTTCTTGCAGGTTGTTTCTCTTCTTGGATTGTTGTAGCAATGAGTGAAGAGTGTGGAAGTTCTTGTTTGTGGTCCAAAGATATGAGACAGTGTGGAAAATGTATGACATTGTTTTCTTTAGATGGGTTTCTTTAAATTGTTAGATATCTTTTAAATTTCAGGTTTATAACCATTATTGTTAGCATTTGAATATCTATTTTGAATGGTTTGAAAGTTTATTAAAATTTGAATATATACTTTGAGTTGTTTGAAAGTTTATTAAAATAGTCGACAAAAAAAAAGAAAGTTTATTAAAATAAAAAAAAATTGAGTCTATTTTATGAAAAAAATTATAAATGTCAAAATGTTAATTTTAAAATAATTTTATTGTAAATATATTTTATAATGAATAATAAAATTTTGTGTAGTTAAAATTGATATCAAACATATGATTAAACCAAAACATGGATATATATGTAATTTGGTTATTAAACTCATTTGAATGATTCATCTAAATGGAGAAACAAAAATAAAATACATTCAAATGGTTCATTTAAATGACTCATCCAAATGGAGAAACAAACATAGCCAAAAATTTGAATGAATCATTTAGATGAAGCACACAAATGAATCAGCTAAATGGATTCATTTAAATGGAGAAACAAACAGGGCCATGGAGGCGCCAATGACGATACCATGACACTAACTCGATGCATCATTACATGTATGTTTTGGTCACATGTTGTACAAAGATTTCTTGAGATATATTTAGATCCGAATCCAAACATAGTGTTATTGTCACTTTTGATGCGGAGATATTGTTGTTGTGTGGGTGACGATTCGCACCGCTTGACTTCTTCCACGTCATCATAATCAAAATAAATATGTTGCCTGATCCAATGGTTCAGTGTTAGAATTTTCTTACATTTCGTACGCATTTGGACTTGTACCAGATTTTTCTATTTCGACGGACAGAAGATGCGGCAGGCGTTACCAGGAACAATTATCCATGAAGTTATAATAGAAGGTAGGCTTGGAAGCAGCCATCCTTTGAAGAAAGCACAATAGTTCACTGGTCTAGTTCCATGGCACCGATAATGTATTAGGTCTCAAGTGATTCACTAAATTATTTTGGACTGAATGAAGTAATTGCATGGCTGCTTGTTATTGCCATATTTGGCAATCGGACATCCTGTAGAAGCTGCGTTCACATTACTCAAAAAACTTGTTGTTTCTATATATATGGATAATTTTGAAGAAACCGTTTTAATGAGATTATGGTCCAATCTTTTTATCACCGAAAACCCAATATAAGTGCAAACGGTTGCAAAAAAAAAACTAAACTTTTTGATCTGATTTGAACCTAATTGGATAGGACAAAGTAAACCACTGTTCAGCCAACCAACTTACAAAAGTTTATAAGTTGAAAAAATATTTAAGAACTTGATAAACAAAAAGATAGATGTAGGCCGAGACTAAAACTGATTTGAACAAGTGTCCTCCGTAAATTCAGATCCCAAACCTTTCTAGTTGACCAACGCATAGTATGTAACTAATTCTTTTTTATTAACAATATATACAATATTGATGAATAATTTTCCAGACAAGGATTCCACTATAAAACTTTTCTCGATAGACGGTTCTATAGACGGTTGTGCATGTATAACATCTTCGATGACTAAGCTCTCTTTACAGCAGATAATCACAATGAATGGATGTACTTACAATACTCTGAAACCTCCGATGAGCTTTGCATCCTTTAATGTGCAAGAAATTGAATAGTTTGAGATTCAAACTCCAGACTTGAGTGTAAGAACTTTTGAACCTTAACCAATATGCTAATATGCTTCCATGACTAATTCTTCTTGAAAGTTCATCTGTTGAATCATTTGACAGTGATGTGAGAACTTTCTCGAATGGAGAACGATAAATATAATTTAACCTTTTTAAAAAGTATATTCCTGATAAGCTTTTTAGGTTTCTTTTTATCTGTTTTGATTTTTTTTTTTTGTCGACCAGATTACAAAATCATGATGACTCTGTAAACCAAGTTGGTTGCTCTGTATCCATATGGACAGTAAACGACGTTTGTTGCCTTGCCTCACACCACGTGCTAAGCTATCCGCCTTGTTGTTTTGCGTCCTTGATATATGAATAATTTCCGAGCTGTGAAAACTTCTCTTGAGACTCCTGATGTCTTCCAAGTAGGTTGCAAAAGCTGGCCATTCTTCTGGTTCCGAAACCATCTTCACCAGTTGAGAACAATCCGTGTAAATGTAACATTATATTGCCTTAAGTTCTTCATGCATTCCATTGCCCATATGAGAGCTTCGACCTCCGTGTGTAGGGGAGATTGACTAGCCCTTGTATTTCTAACTCCTAATAGTCCCTCAAAGCCTTCTAAAGTACTATACCATCCTTGTCCCGAGAAGGTATCCCCCGGTTTCCATGAGCCGTCCGTAAAACACCATCGACCCGTCCGAATTGGCAACGCCATATCCCCTGTTTGTACAGCCTGGTTATGTGTCTGAATTATTGCTTCCTGAGCGTCTTTCCAAAGTAGAGACTCATTCATAGCTAGTTTAAGCGTGTTCCTGGGATCCATATCAATATTACTAAAAACTTTGTTGTTTTTATCTGTTTTGATTTTATTGCTTAACATGAGGTCATTGCGGAAGCCCACTTAGTCCAATGATTTGATTAAGAGCTTATTAATGCTTATATACTAAGAAGTATGAGGTTAAAACTTCAGAAAAAAAATTATGTAGATTATGGAGAAAAATAGTTACAAGAGGTCTTCAACATGGGGCATGACATATTATCGAACATGGATTTCATAGGATGGCTCAGAGTGACATAGGCAGACGTGTATTCTCATAAGGGGATAGAATTACCGGCTATAGAATCGTCAATATTATATTTCCATCAATGTAATAACATAATTAATCAGACGTTAAAAAAACATGTGCCCACTCAGTGTTTTTTTTCTTTTTTTGTTTCCACTCTGTTTGACAATGTGGTGGTTATTACATGTCAATTATTCACAACTAACATGTACCAAAATTAATATAAGAACATTTCTAATGTTTTACTCTATTTTTATTTTAAAATAGTTACACTAAAATAAAGTTAGGTTCTACTTCAATGTCTCTTTTTTAACAGTCCAAATTGCATTAATTATTGAGATAGTTTCAGCCCATTAGGAAGCCCAAATCACAAGAGAGAACATGAAAGGCTTATGTGTTCTCAGAACGAGAAACAAATTTGAAAGAGATAGAGAGGAACAAAGCTGAGAGGCATTTGACATCTGAAACGATACCATATATCTCTGAGAGGATCAGCTTGGTGTTGATAGTTCGAACGAGTGTCTGATTGTCGGAGAAGACATGCTAATTCCCCAGTCCTAGTGAGAGGGCGTGATGGAGGCTAGCTCTTCATGCCAAGGCCTCAGCCATAAAGGGGGTGGGGATCCTACGAAGGATTGAGCTTCCGATCCGCTACAGATAAATTCTACTGGGGCCACTACAAGAAAACATATTTTTTACGAGGGCGCTATTCGTTGTTAATTCGTCGTAATAAGGGATTTACGACGAATTAACATCGATCCGCGTTTCGTTGTTAAACGCTCGTCGTAACGGAGGTTTCGTCGTTATGTTTACGAGGAAGCTATTTCCTCGTAAAGCGGAAGGAAACATTTCGTCGTAATGTCCTCGTATATGGCGATGTAAATGCCACCTAACATTTCGTTGTAATAGACATGTAAGGATTCGTCGTAAACTCGATGTAAAATTTACAACGACTTTACAACGATTCTATGTAAATTCCACGTAACTGTTACGAGGACTAAACGTGGAATTTTACAACGAATTTACATCTCCATATTTAAAATATTAATTAATTATAATAATTAAATAAATTTTATAAAACAATAATTTTAAAATTAAAAATATATGAAAAAAATAAATATGAAACCAAAAATTTTATTTAAAAACTAGAAATTCATTTATTAAATATAATTTAAATTTTTTATACAAAACATAAGAAATTAAAAAAAAGGAAATTCTAATTAAGGCCGACATCATCGTCATCGAAGTAGTTGGCTGAGGGGTTCGGGTCTGTAGATGTTCCTGCTTCGGGATCCGGCTGGCTCATCCCGAGAGCTGCTCGTCTCGCCGCCAAAGCCGTCTGCAAAGTTGGATTTCCCACCGCCATCACATCCAGCAAACTCTCGAGAGAGTCCAAATGCTGCTGCTGGGTATCCATACGAGCCTGCATCCGCTCGTTGTCCTGGTCCCGCCTTGAATAGTATGACGAAGTCGCCCTTACAACTTCGTTAACGGAACCTATTCCGACCGTCCTTCCCTTCTTTCTAGGAGCCACCTATATGTATATATATAAAAAATTATTTAGAGTTAAAAATTAAAAAAATATTATTAAATTTTACCTCCTCGAAAATCTGATCGACCTCTTTGGTTGACAACTTGACGGGTAATCCATCTGCAGACTGTTGGGTAAGTTGCGTCTCTCGCTCTTCTACCCGAGACGCTACAGCGTTGAAGAGTTTCTCTGATGAAGGATCAACAAAAACTCCATCTGGTGAGGCTTGAGTCATCTTGAATAAGTCCGAGAGAGATGACAAAACTCACGTCTTCTCCAACTAATAAACAAAAAAAAAAAATTAAATATATTTATAAATACAAAAGTTTATAATAATGAAAATTATAAATTTAAATAAAACTTATAGCTTCGAGACGAACTCCGGCATGGGATCTTTGGCCGGTTCTATGAACCATGGGCAAATGGCCATCTTTATCCCTCGTTCTTCGGGAAGCGGAGCAGGAGTTGGCTTTGCGGATGTTGCTGGGTTCGGTCCAATAGGCGATGAGGCCATCCCGTGCGTCCTTGGTGACCCCGTTCGGCTTCCCCTCATAGCCGTAAATCTCCCACTTGTCCTTCCAATAGGAGACGGTGTTGCAAAGACGAGTTTTCGCCTTTGCAATAAATTCGCTCTTCACCCTCTCGGTGATTCCTATGGACTAGTTCCACCTTTGCTGAAAAAAACAAACAATTTAAAAGATTAGAAAAAATAATAATTATTTAATTAACAATTTAATTATTNACCCTTCATCGTCTCTAAAACGCTCCGGCTAACTTTGTTGTTAGCCCCAAACCTGCAAATATAACAAATTTGCTAAAAAAAACTATCAAAGATTTTAAATTTAAAATTAATAATTTTATCTACTTACCAATAAGTACCCGGGGGTCTATCGGGGTCAAGAACGTGTAAACCCTCTCGTCCGGGCTGGGCCAGCAAATCCTCGACGGTGTATCTTGCGAATGGTGCATGAGCTGGCATCCGTAAGCCGGGATGAACTGCAGCCGGTGGGGCAGGCTGATCCGGGGCGACAGGTGGAGCAGCTGGTGGGGGAGGCATCTGAGCTGGATGAGGAGGAGAGGTCGAAGAAACTCTCCGAGATGTTTGAGACTCCGGAACTGTCCCGGAAGAAGACGATGGACCGCTAAAGGAAGATCCATCGCAAAATAAATCTGCATACGTAGGTGCATGAGCTGCTGGTCTCGGTCTAGGAGCCATCTAAAAAATAATAAAAAAAATAAATTAATACATATCCAAAACAAAAATTTTAAAATAAATTTCTAAGCTAATCACCTAAACTAATTCCGTTAACTAATCACATAAACTAATCACCTAAACTAACCGCCTAAACTATAAAAAAAAAAGAGAGAGAAAGTTTACCTTAGAGGGGGAGAGGATTTTGGGAGGAAGATACGAGCAATGCTCGTCTGAAAGAATTCTCCCATATATATAAAAACTGTTTCGTCGTAATGGCGTTGTAATGTTACGACGAAGTTACCAGGCCCGTGTTTTTGTTTACGACGAAGTTACCAGACCCGTGTTTAATTTTACGACGAAGTTACCAGACCCGTGTTTTAATTTACGACGAGGTTACCAGGCCCGTGTTTTGATTTACGACGAATTTACCAGGCCCGTGTTTTTTCATTTACGGCGAATTTACCAGGCCCATGTTTTTTCATTTACGACGAATTTACGAGGAATGTATGAAACCCCGAAAATCAAATCCCTAAACCCCAAACTTATCATCTTTACCATTATCATTCATTCATACTTTCATCCTCTTTATCCAACTAAAACTCTTAACTTCAACAAAATTATTATTTTTCCTTAACAAATAGATATTTTTTACCTTAAGAAATAAAAAACAACATTTTTTACAATATATTACATCAACTTAAGCAATAAAAAACAACATTGGGTACAATATTTTGGAAAGACAAAAACAACATTTGTTACATATATTACATCATTCTGAATCGTTTGAGTTCTCATCAACATCAGAACATTCATCGTCGTCACTACAATCAAACTCGTCTTCACGTGCTTCATCTGTCGCATCTTCGGGAAGATCTTCATCTGTCGCATCTTCGGGAAGATCTTCATATTGATGGTTATTTGGGTCAATCAGAAGAATTTCATCAAGTTGTTGGTCAGGAACCTCAACTTCATTAAAAGCATCTTCTTCTTGCAATGGTGGTTCTTCTCCAGCAACAATTCGTCCACGAGGTGTAATTTTGATAGTAGCCAACCAATTAATCCCATAACTTCGAAGGCGAGGGTATGGAAGAAAGCTAACTTGTTCAGCCTGGGAAGCTAGGATGAAAGGCTCGAATTTGTTGTATCTTCTCCCAGAGTTGACATCCACAACACCAAATTTGTTAAATCGAACACCTCGATTCTCAACAGGATCGAACCATTCACATTTGAAGGGGACACATTTTAGCTTCAATAACCCTGGAAATTCCACTTCAATAATCTCCTGCAAGATCCCGTAAAAGTCTGTTTCGTCTTTCACACATATTCCATAGTTACTTGTTGCCCGATGTCTTCCATACTCGTATGTGTGAAAGGTAAAACCTCGTGTGAAGTACTTATGTGATGTGATGACCTTTGCTACTCGACCTTGGACCAATTCGTGAAACCATACAGGATAATATGGATCATCGATCATACTCAACCTACAAAATACACCACCGTTAGAATAGTACCAAATATTGCTTCATTTTAATCAAATATAATACCTGTGATTTTAACCACTTGACAAAGTGCTTTTCNATTTTCTTTTATTCCTTCCACTTCAGCTGCAGATAATCCCGATATTGCTTCTTCGACTTGAGATACAAACATGCTGCAAATTAAACAAATATATCATATCATATAATTAACAACAATAAAATTAATTAACATAGACAAAAAATTTACCTTTCAAACGAAGACGTCATTGCATCTCCGCAGTTGAGCGTAATATATGTGTGGGCACTATGCTTATCCTCTTCACTAGACCACCAAACTTCTTTCAGCTTACCACCAAATCGTCTAATTTGACAGAAAATGTCAGGAGCACCGTCTACGGCATATGACGAAGGTACTCCACCATCATCATATCTTCTAGGAAATATTTTCCTTGTACGGACGGTTGGAGCAAAGTAGTAAGACGTGAAGTTAGAAGTTTCTGCTGTCAAACTCCCAGCAATGATCGAACCTTCCACCTTTGCTAGATTTTTGGCTTTTCCCTTCAAATGTTTCATGTACCTCTCATATGGATACATCCATCCGTTGTGAACAGGTCCACAAAGTAATGCTTCGTACGGGAGATGAACAACTAGATGTTGCATCACATCAAAAAATGATGGAGGAAATATCTTCTCCAAGTTGCACAATATGATGTGAATGTTCTCCTGAAGTTGTTCGATGACTTCTTCCTTGAACGTACGTGTGCTAAGATCTCT
>OVBX01007549.1:0-10736 GCA_900406325.1 Erucastrum elatum
CGACGAATAAGCCAATCTGAGTCGCAGATCCTAACGCAACACCCAAAGATATGTCCTGAATATAATTTGCATTAAAATGAGTTCGTGATCATCTTTGGTTAATCAACAACTTTTTTATTAAGGGAAATTGATGCCAAAATGAAACTCACAAGCTTGTTCTTAAAAGCGAAAATGATGGCTCCAGCGTGCTCAGCTGCGTTTCCAACAATAGGAAGCAATATGATACTTATGAAACTCACTGATAGTCCCCATGATTCCGATGCTTCCTATCCAAAGATAAAACCATAATTAAGTTTATTCGTATGTATATTTATATAAATTAATAAACCTAAAGCACTTTAGGGATTGATGTTAAGAACCTCACAATAGAAGTGTACCGTAATAATAAAAGATATGAACTAATTCACTGAAGTTATGGAACTTAACAAAAGTTACCTCAATGGTGGCCACGACATACTCGGATAGCAACGCGATGACTAGTGTCATCCCAACCAGCCACACAAATCCGCTCCAAAATCCAATCACGGCAGTTTCTTCCTCGACATCGTCATCATACTCGTCCTCCTGAACCAAAGTTTGTTTTAAGGTTTTGTTAGAACACGATAAATCGACATCCTTACTAAACTTCATCATGGGTATATATGTTTATACCTGATCTTGTGCGTCGAACAATTGGCGATGAGTCCAAAGCTGAAAAACTAGATAGGCGATGTAACTGATTAACATAACAATACTGCTGGCTCGTGACAAGTTCAGGGACATGTCAGCAATTAAATCAGCTGAGGTCTCTCCGTTTCCAACGTATCCGAACAACATTGGCAGCAAGTGACACAACAGACCCATTAGGAGTAAAAAGAAGTTCACATCGGCTTGTTTCTGCAGCAATAACAAGAAAAGACTCCGTAAAATCAAATTAATTTGTGGTTCCTCAAGTCCATTACATAAATATTAACCGGACTACTATACTACTACCACTTGATTGTCTTTTTATTAAGATAGAAGTTAAGTATACATACCATTATACCCTAATAATACCGGTTAAGACTAATAGTGCCAAACCTATTCCTTTTCCGGTTTGCTTATCTTAAACTCAAAGAACAATACTATTCGTTTTGTTAATTTTTTTAATATAGGAGATTATACCCGGTCGAACCGTTGCTCCCTTCGGAGATTAGCAATTCCACCACAGAAGAGCGAAGTCCCGAGAACCAACAGAAGGTTCGACAAAATCGAACCAAGCAACGAGTATTTCACCACTGCGACCTTGTGATTGGTCAATGCCAGAATCGCGATGATCAGCTCAGTTGCGTTTCCACACGTTGCGTTCAATAGACCACCCACTGCCGTTCAAAAACACACAAAAGCATTGAGTAAAGTAAGAAATTACTGTCATTGAAACTGTAGATTATAAATAAAAACGAATAGTTGGTAGACGTTACATGTAGGACCGGTGTAGAAAGCTAGTTGCCTGCACGGGATGCACAAGATATTTTATCACAAAGTTACCACATAAAATAAAATGAATATTATAAATCACTAAGAGAGACATTTTATTTCAAAATGATTCTGGATTGTAGTATGCCGTCTCGTCTACATATGAGTGGACAATCATTGAGTGCGGTCGGTGAAACCCAATCTTGCAATGACGAATCCCGAGAGAATATATCGGTCCATTTATTTCAAAAAGCCATGTAATAAGGGAACACATGTACGGTGGGTTCGGACCGAACTAATGCAGATTGAAGTGATAACCCCTCAAATACAAATAATGTGCTGGTGCTGACAAAGTTGCAATCGGCTAAATCTTGAAAGAGACACAATATTTATTTATCAACGTGATATTTTATCGTCATACGGATTGATACATTTTCATCTCATAGACAGCTGGCTAAATCTTGTTTTGATCGAAAAGAAAATGTCGCAAGGTGAATAATTCAAATATATAATAGAATATCAGTTTTGGATGAGGATGATATAAATACTTACTCTGTCAGAAAGCTGACTCGCTCAGCCAAAGGTGTGAGTCCTAGCAAGCTCAGTCCAAATATCCACGGCTGCAATATTCACCATTTTTACTTAATGTTAACTATAAATTAACTCTGTATTAGCTCTATTATAACGATGAATTCAAACTTCAAGATGAAGTGCAAGAGGATGATATGATGAAAAGTTTGTGAATATACATTCCTAAAACTAAAATTTGTTTGTATGTTTGGTAATATATCTTTTATCAATTACGTGGCAAAACACACCAAATAATAATTTCAAAACGTTAATAATTGCAAATGCAATCAATTAAATTTTTCCACTAAATACATCTCCCTTATTTAGTGGAGACTAAATAATTCAATCAGATACGCGAATAATGTCAAAATATACTATTTGAAATTATCAGAAATTCCTCATTAATTGCTTACATTTTTTAGCGAACTGATTGTTTAAAATATATTAACTGTTTTATGTTTTGTCAATGTCTAGGTGTAATATGATATATTTGTTCAAAACAATAAACAAAACTGAAGGAGTTTGACTCCTACTCTGTCTGGTAATATTCTGAATGTTTAGTTTACGAGAAAAGCTTCAAGAAGATGAAATAAAAGCTTGCTCAGAAAAAAAAACATGAAAAAAATCTCACCTGACTGAAGCCGCAATAAGTGGCGATGATGGCGGCAGGTATGGCCGGGAAAAGAATAGCTAGCTTTGTGCCGAGAATGACTTCTTGGAGATTAGAAAGAAAATCTTTAAGACCTTTGTATGGAACCTTCTGGATCACTCGAAGGTCTGACTTCTTCCTCAACGAAGAAGAAGACATGCTGTGAGCTGTTCTTCCTCTCAGCTCTCTGCTCGACCCCTTAGCGGTCATGGTTGCGTTCCCGTTCTCGGCCGCTGGCCATTGTTCCTGCACGATCCCCGCCATTTCTACAGTGATTCAAAAGCTATGTTTTTGGGGGCTCTTCGATTTGGTGCTATAATAATTTGGTTTGCTGATTCTTATGCTATATATGCTAATAGAAAAATGGTGGCACAGGTGTTTAAATAGTGAGTAGTAATATTATATCATACGGGTATCTGAGGCAACTTCGAGGAAGTTTCTTCAGTTTTATCTATTTAGTTTATTTTTGGGAGTTTACGTTTTATTTGGTAACAAATATTAAGAGTATGTATTGTAGATGAAATTGTAAACACATGGCTAGCAAATCTGTATTTTTAGGAATTACTACTATGATTTATAGTAAAATTAAGTTTGGGTCAGTAATGCTTTAAATTATTTGCTGAATCTTAACTAAAACGTGTTGGCCAAAATTTTAATCTTTGTTAAGTAAGCAATATGTCCCGAATCAAAATTTGATTTTAACATTGAATGGCTTTGTAACAGTTTTTTAACCGAAGCGATTCAATAATTAGACCAGGTTCGATTATGAACCAAACTGGAATTCGATTATGAACCGGACTAGACATATAACTGCGTTGGGTTATAAAAAATATTCAACGGAATAAAAGTTCATGAAAAATGTCAAAGATTTATGAATCTACTGAAGAAAAGAAAACTAGTTAATCAACTTTCAATAATTATTTTAAAAATTTAAACACATTTATATATTTGTATTTAATTTTGTTTACTTTTTATTTTTTTGTGCATATTATAAATTATAAAGTTATTAAAAGAAACAAAAAGATAAGTTTTTATTTAAATATATACCAACACCTAATACACTGTAATATTTACTTAATAATTTATTACATAGTTTTTAATATTTTAGTACTTATTTAATATATTTATTTTAGTAAAAATTGAAATAGCTATATATATTTAATTTAATATTTCTAATATTCTATCTTATATAAACATATTCTTACTATATATCATATTGACCATAATTATTTTAATTTTTATATGAAATTTTTATATATGTAATATTTGTGAACTAGGTCCGATACGGTTGGATCATATTAAATCATAGTCTAAATTTGTTATTCGGTATAGTTTTTGTACAGTTTTAAGATATTACTATTTTATCAAGGAAGTATTCTAAGAAGATACGACCAATCTAATGACTTAAATATCATTATATATTAGGATTCTCAAAATACTTTTATAGTTAAGCTTATTTATTTACATAATATTTTTCTATATGAGTAATTTTTTTGTTGTACTACAATGTTGAAAATAACAATTTTGACAGATATGTCATACAAATATCAAAATAACATAACCAAAACTTTGGTGGGAAATTGAATAACATAATTAAGTGTAATACTTGTAAACGCTCAAAAACAAATATGTTTATAATTTAATCATGTTTTACTTATATATTTAACAAGTTAGTTCTACATATATTTGATGAATAGTAAGGATTATTAATTGTACGAAATAATGGAACCACATCGTCAAAACGTGAATACATAAGTAAATAGTACTCACTCCGTCCCATTTTAAGTGGTGTTTTAGAATTTAATATCCTTTGAACTTTTTAACCAATTATAAAATGCTAAATTTTTTTCTTATTAGTTGAATTAATTTTATTTAATGATATTTTTATGTTATTAAGATAAATTATATAAAAGTTTGTATTTTTTTAATATATGTGCAAAAACCTTAAACACCACTTAAAGTGGAACAGAAAGAGTATATCATAAGTCACCATGTCTTTATAATAGAGGAAAATATAAAAGCAAAATCCCAAGAAATAAGAAACTTAAAAGACTGTTTTGAGACACGTGTGTGAAGCTTCTCAGGCAAAGATATTAGGCCATCAGCATCGATAATTCGGAAGAAAGAGTCATAATTTCTTTTTTAATGTTTTTTTTTATTTTTTCGTTTGACTTTTTAAAAAAAAGTTAAATGAACGGACCAATCGCGGACCGCCACGTAGCGTAGAGCCCGCAAAATAATAGTGATACTGTATCATTGTGCAGTGAACTCTGGCAATACGGGTTCAATGGATTGTGATTATTTCAATAATTTACTTTCTTGAAAAGCGTGTGAACTCTTCTTTAAATCCATCGATGCGGTTGGCCTCATGGCCAATGTAACATTAATTCACTCCACTTACAAGGGTTTATAACAAAACGGGGCTTACTTCCGCTGCCAACAATCTTTTCAGTTACAAAAACATTTATCTTTGACTTCGTTCCTCTCACAAAACAACATTAGTAAATTAATGTTAGAATATCTACTCTAACCGCACAATCCCAAAAAACAAGAAACATAAAAAACACAATCTTTGACTTTCGCTCCACTCGTGAAACAACAATAGTAAATTTTAATATATCCTTTTAGCAAAGTTTTCTTTTAACATATCTAATGTAACCGCAAATGTTTACATATCTTTAAAGTATATTACAGCATTTGCAGAAGTCAGTCATCTGTACCGGTATGTACGGATACCAATTTGGAATAAGTAGTTGTGCCACTCGTACTCTAGTATGAGAATTTCACTCCAAACTCTCTAAAAGTGCGATAAATGGCGCAGACTTATTCTAAATGTAATTCACAAAGGAAGATAACAAAGATTAGCATCAGTTATGACACGTGCTGTCAGAGTGTTCCTTGGGGGAATCCAAGGGCCCAAAATTGTGTCGTGTAGTTTGAAAACAAAGCTGCTGAGTTTGCTAGTATGTCTTTTTGCTTAACGAGGAGGTGGCTTAATAAAAGGTTGGAAGTAGCTCCTACCTTTTGGCCTCTATACATGAAGGTTAACTTCTAGCTGATGTTTTTTCTGAGAAAAATAAACTTCTAGCTGGTGTTATATATTCGACACATTTCAAGAAAGAATTATTAAAAGTTGACCTCAGAATTAGAGGTGGTCAATCAGTTGAGATACGTGGCTCAGTTTGAAACCCTCAAGAAATTAGAGGAAGAACTTGATGCTTAAAAAGAAAAATCGTAGATATTAAAGAGAGGGTGCACAAAAAGAGATATTAAAGAGAGACGTGCAAAAAGTAAACACTACTTGTTATTTTTTAGTTTAAGAAATTAAGTAAACGATACTGAGGACAGCGATCCTAATCTGCCAGCACCGATTCAGTCCGAAATCTATAAACTATTTATACTCTCTCCAAATGCTCGACAGTGTTTTTGAAAAATGATGGTGATCCACAAATTTTGTAGGTCACAGGTCAATCACACTCCACCCGTTCAACCGACTTCACAGTTTAAAACTAATATTAATATATATAGCCTCCAGCGAGGTAAACAATTTTTCATATGGTTCCAGTCTTATCTGATGTTTAATGTTGTTAAGGAGATACTTCGCGATATTAATTTTTAATACTCCTTATGTTTCATTTTTAAGTTTTTTTTAGACTTGTATACACAAATTAAAAATAATTTAATTTTGTATAGTTTATATATAAAATCATTATCCATATACTTTTTTCATATTTCAACCACTAGAAAGATAAAATAAAAATTAATAAGTTCTGTTTTGTAGTGATAAAACAACATTTTTACAACATAAAATCATCATTTTCATACATCTACTTATATTTGAACCAATAAAAAATAAAATTAATAAATTTTGAAATAATAAAATGACATTTATTTTACAACAAAATCTTTTACAACGACAATTAATATAAGAAAATATTATTTAAAAAATAAAAACAGGGTTATATGGGTATTTAAACAGAATCTTAGATCTTGAAAAAAAAGGTTATCAGAAGTCCATCAAAGGCTCTAACACACTTTGGCACCTGTACTGCCGCACCGACCAAGGTCACCAAGCATCCAATCCATACCCCTATAAAGGGAGTTTGAAGATGTTAGAAATATTTAAGCAATAAATCTAGGAGTGGTGAATTTGAACTTGGTAGCGTACGGGTCCGTACCTTTTTGTACTCAAAAAAATATGCCCTTTTGCATGATGAACTTGAACTACAACAACAACACTAAAACAAAACCTAACACAAATATATAAAATCAAAATGGAATTTTACCCTCATAAATTATTTATAAATGTGTAAGAATTATTTATAAAAGTTTATAAATTCAACCCTACCATCTAAATACTAAACAATGATCATTTAAACTTTAGTGTATCTCAAGCAATTTCTCTAAAATCAACCACTAAACTATAACATGAACCTAACCACTATACTAAGACAACATTTAACAAACTAATTTGATGTACTTAAATTTTTATTAACTTGTTAACGTATAAAACTTTCTTGAGCTTTAGCATATGGCCGGTCACTCGTATATAGTAACTCTTAAATATAAATTTCTGAAATGGTTCCATGTACTTTTACATCCATATATCTCACAACCAATTGTACATTTTCTTTTTCATTCCCCCAATTCAATAGATTGAATTTTAATTAATAGCGCCACTAGTCATAATATCAGTTATATTGATACTGTAGCAAATGGTCCATATACCCGAAAATTAGAGGAACCCAAGTGGGTAAATAAAGACACAAACATAGCCGAAGGACGCATTTGTATTGTCAGAAAACACCACAACGTAATTATTCTGGAAATACCCCCACAAATCTTTGTTGATTTTGGAAGTAAACTGATTTCTTGTTTGAGTTCATCGACATATATGTATGGACGAAAGGCGTTCTATCACAAACTCACAATGATGAAAAGGCCAAAACACATCAAATTGTACTTGGCGTTAAAGGAAACTTCCCGGAAGCTGCCTTCTTGAGGAAACGTCTATATACTTCTCACATGCATGTGGAAGATGTTGATATCGACCCACTCTTTTTTTTTTTTGTAACTGATATCGACCCACTCTTCTTGGATAGAAAGATGCGATGGTATCTTTCGTCTGTTTTATAAGGTACTTTGAATTAAATGGAATATATAAGCGTATACATTATTGTAAGTTCTTCCAGTTTTACATGTAAGGCATATATAGACCACTAGCCGTTTTTAGTGTATAATTCGGCCGCAGACCGTTCGACGAGCTGGTCCCTTGATGTGTACGGAACAAGAGAATTCTATTATAAATTCTCATCTTCTTACAAGATACATCATATCTTTATAGAGGTTAATCTTAACAACTTTTTAAAATTTGGAAGGCAAGACAAATATTTCATTTGACTCTGTCTATTACACCTTCTAACGACGGAAAAGATCATACCGTTCGCTCAAAGAATCATAATCATAAATGAAATTAGATCTGCGCGGATTTAACGGCATAGCAAACAATATCAATATGGTCTACAACTTCATGTACAACCAATATTGGACTTTCAGGTTATTACACTATAACTACATAATTACAAGTAATAATCTTGACAATTTAAAACCATGAAAAAATTATTCACTGTTACGTTTTGGGGATTCACTACGTCAGAAATCCTTCGGAAAAATAACAAGGTGATGCAAAAAATCAAGCTGAACGATTGTGTGAATCTCAAGTCTCTTTATTTTGGTAAAGTGTTAAATGTGAATATAAGTCTTGATTACAACTGCGTTCTACTCAATGATTGTTGATTCTTATATAAAACAGAAATATAATATAATTTATTTTACCTAACGATGTAAAAGTAGTATCTAAGTCATAGTACTTTCTTTTGATACCTAACGATTTTGATTCGGGTATCCGGAGTTTGATTTATCACCAGAAGAGAGTCAGAAATCTTATGGCTCTATGGCTGCATTGATGGCACCTTTAATCATATGATCTCTTTGTTTCCTTGTTTCATATTTCCTTACTTTTGCCAAGAGATCATTTTATAGGTTGCGCTTTCTCAAACCAAAACATTTCAATTTCTGATTTTTGCCAATGTTCAAATTTTAAAGTACTAATATTGGAGAGAAGATCACACCTCGAAAATATGAATGAGACATTAATAATATATAAGGGATTTGGGTGACTCAACTAATTGCCAATTGATTTTAAGTGGAAGTCTAAGAAACTTAACATAGTATCAGAGCATGTCCAATACTCTGACCCATTAATTAATTTCATTAGCTGATGGCCAATAGAAGGCAAGTTCTCCGAGATTGCTAGAAGATAAAACATATGATTTCGGAGGGGTATGATGGATTCTGCGAGATCAATGGTTAGACCTACCATTATCTCGAGGAAATGTATTGGAGAGAAGATCACACATCGAAAATATGAAAGAGACATTAGTAATATATAAAGGACTTGGATGACTCCACTAATTGCCAATTAATTTTAAGTGAAAGCCCAAAAAAACTTAACACATCAAAATTGATTTCTCATCTTCCACCATGTTAAGTTTCTTGGGCTTCCACTTAAAACCAATTGACAATTAGTAGAGTCACCCAAATCCCTTATATATTACTAATGTCTCTTTCATATTTTCGATGTGGGATATTTTCTCCAATAACTAATAATGTTTACATTTCAAAAGCAAAATAATATTGGACCAAAAAGAGATATTATAGTTTTTATCTATTTTGTAATAAATATATATTAAACTGATTGGAGCAGTTGAACCACTATAGTCTATGATTAAAAAGCGGTGAGCTTTGTAGAAATGCAAGCATCTGGAAACGCATTATAAACTCGATTTACAAAGATGAATTTTGGAAACGCACAGAAAACTTTATAATAACTGATTTGTTAAATAAATAAAAAAGGAATCGACGGTTGCAACTTTCCGGGATTACCCAAACTCCCAATTAACCGATAGTTTAAGAAAACCGGCTTGAATTTCCAAAGTACCGTGGAACCTCCATAAATTAATAATCTATAAATTAATAATCTCGTAAATTATTAAATTTTGTCGGTTTCAAGTTAGGCCGATGCTAAATATAACACAGATCGATAAAATAATAAGATTATAATATTTTTAAAACTTCTATGTAAATATATAGCTCATTCAAATCATAAATCAATAATTTATATATATATAATTTTTATATAAATACAAGCTAAATATTATATTGTTGGTTTTATATTCATAATAATTTTTTTTTATTTTTCTTAGCATTTCAATACAATTTATAATATTTAGTAAAATTATACCAAAAACCACTTAACAATTCTAAAAAACATAAAAAAAACAAAAAATAAGATAATAAAACAATATGGAAGTCAAATTTCTAAAATTTAAATGATGTACATATGATGAAATAATTTTTTTTTTATAAATAAAAATATTCAAAAATAGAAAAAAATCTAAATAAAAAAACTTTTGTAAATTAATATTTTTATAAATTAATATTTTTATAAATTAATAAAATTTCAAAGTCTCAACATTGTTAATTTATAGATGATTTACTGTATACTGCTTAATAGTTTTTTTCAATTTATTTCTAAAATTATTGTTGACTAAATAGACTACAATAGATTTGGAATTTATTCTTCTTGTTTTTTAGGAATCATTAGGGAATATTGGTCGATGTGTCAGTAGTGAAGATCAAACCGGTTGACAAAAAAAAGAAGAAGATCAAACCGGATCATTCAAGTGTGACGGAGCAAACAAGAGAAGCTCGATCAGAAGAAGAAGAACAAGAAGGCCAATGGTTGGTCCAGGAAGACCTCAAATCGTCCTCTTCGGTTCTTCAATCGTTCAATACAGCTTCGACGATGGTGGATGGGGAGCCACTCTTGCTAACATCTACTCTCGCACGGTTTGTGTTGTGATCCTCTCTCTCTTGTAGGGTTGATATATAGATATATAATGCAATTGTCATTTACGGTTTGCAAGTGGACAATTCTCACTCACTTGTTCTTGTCACTGCTAACAAGCTAATGATTGAGGAACATAACTGGTGTTTATTTTGTTTACTCTGATCCATAACT
>OVBX01007550.1:0-10735 GCA_900406325.1 Erucastrum elatum
CAATCACTTTTATCTATTTTATATAATATAATAATTAAATTTAAATTATATTAACATTGATATATAGTATACTTTATATAACTATTTATTAAATAATTGTTTTTACTTATATAGTTTATGCTCATTTGTATTCTTATAAGAAAAATTTAAATAATTGTTAACAAAATTTTCCATAAGGAACTTTTAATAGTTTTACTAATCTATAAATTTTTTAAAAAATTTAATAAATATTTTGAAATTAAAATATGAAATATTCAATTCTTTTCAATGCAAATTTTAAAATTTAAATATTTATTTGTTTTATATGGTATATAGTTTAGTTTAAACGATACTAATGTATATATATATAATAATAATAAGCTAAAAATCTATTAAATGAGACTATCATATTCATTTACTTTTATGATCATTTGTATTTTACTATAGAAAAATTTAACTCATTGATTACAAAATTTTCAATGTGAGATTTTATACAATTATACTAATTTATGGTCATGTTAAAATTCAAAATATAACATATGCATAAAATTTTAAATTTTTTATATATGGTTAATGTGATTATTTAATTTATTTTAATAACATAAAATAAAAACTGATAAAGGATATACAAATTGTTACCAAACTAGGTGTATTTTCCGTGTCTATGCACGAATATAAATAGGTATAAAGTAAATATACTATAATAACTTATTGTTATTTACTTTTAATTTAAAATTAATTTATAATTTGTATGTATAATTTATATTAATAATATATTACTCTAATTAGACATATGTTTTAGATATGTCATATCTAGTCAGTTTTATTGACTTTAAAGTCGATATAGTAATCATTTGGATATAACTTTGAGTATATTGGATTGCATCTATTTCTCACAATTTCTTATTTAAAATATAAGAAAATTATGATAATTTTTTTGTACTATACGTTTGGTTTTTTTCTTAAATATGTAAATATATCTGAGAAAGATTATGTATAAGATAAGATATATTATGCTTAGAATAAAAAAATAAACTAAAATGTTTGATTCTAAAAATAAACTAATCACCAGGCCAGGGTGTCCAATCCACCCACCGTGGCATCCTGTGGCCCCAACTCGCAGGCTCGAAGTTGACTCTAAACCCTCACCATCGTAATCCCCCCATGCTCCACCTACTCACCAGTTCGACTCTGCGTACCTCTTCATTCTCTCAGTAGTGGCAGGAAGTTTCTTGGCTGACGAAAAACAAGACAACAAGAACCGCCCTCCCGCATGCAAGATCCGCCGTCACCAAATCCTTTTTATCAATCGGAGGCAAGTACGTAGACTCCATGACTAACTAGTGGTTTCCGACAACCTCCCCGCCATCCTCTTACCGAGTGCGACGCCATAATGTCGATGAGCCAACAGAATGACCAAATTTCATGTTGGTCTAAACGCTTTATAGATTATCTGATTCACTAAGATTTGAGAGAGTAACTCCAAAGACAGTCAAATCTCGTCTACTTCATCTTGTAGCGTTTAATCCAAGAGGGTGAGCCCTGCTGTATGCTCCGGCGTTGGCAGAGCCTCAACCCTAAAGAACACACAACGTTTTATTTTGAGAGAACAAAGAAAAAGGTGCATGGATATTAATTGCCTCTCAATGTCTTTTTCTTCTCTCTAACTTTTACTATTCTTTACAAGTTTCAATAACTGGTTTTGAAAAACAAACAAACTGTAATTATTAAAAATATTATCATAAAATTATATTTATTTTATTATTTTAACAAAAATTCTATAAATTTAAATATAAATTTATAATCATTAATAATTTACTACACATAATAATAAATATAGTTAAATTTTAAATTGTATAAAAATAAATACATAGTATAACACATTGTTATGAGTTTTAAAATATAATTCATCATTTGAAAACATAATATCAGAAAGAAAAAATTTAATTTAGTTAATATATCTTACAAATCAGATTAATACTAATAGGATCACTTTAACTTTCAAATATACATAGGACTCAGGAAAAATAGGTCGGTAACACAAAAATAAAATACCATATTTTTAATAAAATCTATTAAAACAAAAGAAAACTAATTATTTTCTTTAATGAAAATAAAGTAATATACTGATAATAACCATGCTTTAATTATTAAAAGCTTAAAATTAGGAAGATTAAAGGGATACAAAGTTATTTATTTCTTTGGGAAAATGACCTATTTCCACATCAGAATTATCATATAGTAACAAATGTACACATTTTTTTTAACCTCGTCATAATTGCACAACATTTATGTTTAACAACATATTTCCACACACGATAAAAGTTGGAAACCCGTTTCCACACAAACCAAGATTTGGCTTGGTTTTAATGGTATATGGAATAAACCGATAGTAAACCAGTTCGTCTAATTTGATATTAGTACAATTCAACCCAAAAAAATTACGTTTTTAGAAATTTAAATTTTGTTTAAGTTGGATCTTGATCGGTTTATTAGATTAATTTGTATTAGGTTGATTTAAATATCATTTACTAATTGGATCCTAATTTGGTTTAAATAAGTTAGCCATTGGTTAAGTTTAGGGTTTAGGAACACTAACTAATTTTAAACCGCTACTTGTTGGTATTAGTTCGTCTTCCAAAGTTTAAAGGGAAACGGGTTTCGAACTTTTAACGTATGTGAAAATAAGTTGTTAAACTTAAATGGCGAGTAATTAGGATGAAGTTGAAAGATTGTGTACATTTGTTACTATATCATAGTTACGGTGTGGAAATACGTCATTTTCCTATATCTCTTTTAAAGTTAATGCACTAGTCTAGTACACGTTTAAAAAATATTGTTTTAGTAAATTGATAGTTCTCCAAAGTTATTTTAGTAGCATCATTTTATTGGTAAAATGTTAGTTATCACTTCTTTTTGAGAAATCCGTTCGACTGATAGGTGCCACCATTCCTACTTCTGCAGCTATTGGTTTCATTTTTACCAAATCGGATAGGTTTTGGAAAATGCATTTGCCGCGGCAGAATAGATTTTGATTACTACACTGATTTACTAAGTTTGGAATACTTTCTTACAATTGTTAAGTTAGTCACATCACATGTTACCGGATTGCTAAGTAAACTGCAAAAATCTAAATAATTATCACTTCTTTGTATGTAGTAAGGTCTGGGCATGGATCAGATATCCAGAATTTTGAAGGTATTTGTGATTTGCTTGGTATGTTACATATATCTAATTTTTCAATTTGCTTTGCTTCAGAGAAATGAATATTTGGAAAAACAGATATCCATAAAATAAATATATACTTGCGGATATTTATGAATACTTACGGATATTTCATATGTTTTAATTAATGCAAGTAATCTTAAAATTTTGATACATATTTGTTTTGTAAAATATATTTTTCATGATATATAAAATAAAAACCAAAAGAAATAGTGAATCTGCATAATTTATAAAAAAACTTAAACTTAGTTAACAATTATAATAACACAAAACTTAAGAAAAAAATATTATTTTCATAATTTGTTTTCTTCCTTTTATGTAATACTTTTATATAAGTAATAATGTGAATATAATTTCTCAAAATCATATGCTAGAATAATAATTATATAATTTTATACATTTAAAACTTTATTATATAATTAAGATATACATGTATTTATATATTGCAGATCGGATCGGATATCCACTTCCTAAAATTTTAATATTTGTGATCTGCTTCAATTTTAACGTATATTGATTTTTAATATTTGCTTTACTTTGAAAGTTACAGATATCTACTACAGTTTTCGGATCGAATCGAAACCAATAATAACTTGAATAAAAATTTAACGGATAAAATGTCCACGCCTATAAGTAGTTTTGGGTAGAATGAGCGGACCCTCTCCTTACCAACTAGCTTTTGGAATGTTAACGTGAGGTGATAAGGTAAGGTTTTTATAACTTCATTAATAACGTTGCTGACCCACCGGTCATGACCAGCGATGAGCTAGAGTAGTTGACTTTTCGTGATGTGGTGGGGTCTATTATGTTTTTGTCCTTTAATCTTTTTTCCCTGTTTTCTTTTGGGCCTTTTTCATTTTCCCTGGTTGACATTTATGAGCATAATATCTAATATTGAAGATTTTTTTTTGTAACATGTTAAGATTGCATTACCAATTTTAGAGTTTGTGACAGACAGTACAAAGAGATACTAGAAGCAGAAAAAAACAAATACTGAAATAAAACTACTAACACAACAACAAAATACAGTAATAAAAAACACAACTGAGAACCCATACCAAAAGGCAGAGGAAAGAACCCTCAAGATAATTTGAGAGAGTTGCCAAGAGCATGCAAAACGCAAGATCAGAAACTCCATTGTAAGGCACCAGTTGTAACATGAGTCAAGAGCGGGTAATATTGGCTTTCCCAGGCACTCGCCTCCATAAAATGGCTTCACCAAAAAGCCCGACCACCTGAAGAGAGCCTTACCACTTGATATTGAAGATTTCCGCACGATTTTGATGATCTTATTGCTTTCACTATTCTTCTAGTGGTTTTATGATTTTTGTGCATTTTCCATCTTATTTCATTTTGCATATCTCCTAGAACTTTAGGTTGCATTTTGTACATATGCATGGTCTTTGGAGTTTTCAAAATGCATGAAGGAGATGGCAATTCTCCAAACCCATGTTAGTGTAAGCAAAACAAGAGGTGCCTATGTCGCAGATGTTCACAAGACAGACCATAATTCTGATCATGTGGACTGATCATGTATGAAAACTCTTAAGAAGTTTCAATTGTTCACATGATTGACCAGACGCGAGAAGATCTTAATGTGACACCACGACGATCAACAAGAACATATATCATGTTGACCAATCAGTGTAAAACTAGATACATCACACGCTGTTGTTCACAAGGTCGACCGGCCAAATGACTGATTATCAATGCCAATTATGTGGTGCATCTGTATTTGACCTAATTACCATGGGTCAAACATGATTGTTTCTAAGACTATACAATTGCAAGCACACTAAAACAGTAATTTTAGTTTTCCTTAGTTTGAAATAGGTTTAAGAAATCTATAACTTGGAATACAGTTATGCATAGTTTTATTTTGTCTTTGTTTGCTTTTGTTTTGCATTCCATGTGCTTGTAGTTGATATATGGATTGGAGTTTTAGTATTTTAGGATGGTTTTATGAGTGATTGATTGTGTTCATGGCTAGGCCCTTAAAGAATCTTTGATTTAAGATATGTTTAAAGCTAATTTTGACTTGATATGACAAGAATTTTATGTCTGAGAGTTATATGATAATGTCTGAAACAATCCCAAATTAGATTATCTTCTGTAACAATGAAATTTGACGTTAATTATCAACGTTTATCTGATTAACAAATTAAATTTTAGCCTAATTGGATAACTAGTAAAGTGACCTTTGTCATGAAAGTGGATTAGTCTTGACTCTTGTCCTTTTAATCGATGTTCTATATTGATGTATATTGGTGTATATTGTCGAGATTAGTGGTCTGTGTTAATTAATCCGGTTTAGTATCCCGGTTATTGCTCTTGTACAGCTGATTATAAATACTTGTAATTAATCATTTACATGAATAAGAAATACATTCGATATTATCTTCTTCCTCTCCAAAAAAGCTATACGTAATATGGTATCAGAGCTAATATTGAGCTTGATCTGTTCGTGATTTTCTTTGCTCGAGCTCGTAATCCATTTCTTATCAAGTTGTGATGGTGTCTGTGAAGAAATTTCCTCGTCGATCGACCCGTATCGCAACCCGCACAGCTCCGATGGCTTCTCCGGTGAAATCAGTTCATGCCTCGAGAGCGCTTGTCGGTGTTGACCTCACTTACTCGGTTCACTCTTCGTATTTTATGCACATTTCTGATCATCCTTGTTTGATTCTCATCTCTCTCAAACTTGATAGATCTAACTTTGATGATTGGGAAGCTGCGATGAAGATAGCGCTTGATGCGAAGAGCAAGATCGGATTTATAGATGGCTCGTTACCTCGACCTCTTGAATCAGATTCCACCTTTCGAATCTGGTCTCGTTGCAATATCCTTGTTAAGTCCTGGATCCTTAGCTCGGTGACGACTCAGATCTATCGAAGTATCCTTCGCTTGGTGACGCTACTGATGTGTGGAACGATTTACACAATCGTTTTCTCATGACGAACTTACCTCGAACTTACAGTCTCACACACGAGATTCATGATCTTCGTCAAGGTTCTCTTTCACTTTTCGACTACTACACAAAGCTGAAGACATTGTGGAGCAACTTGGAAAATTGTGAGGAGCCTGACGATCCATGTACGTGTGAAAAAGCACTTCCTCTTCAACAAAAAGCTGAACGTGCCAAGATTGTGAAGTTCCTACCTGGACTGAACGAATTTTATGCTGTGATTCGTCGTCAAATCATCACGAACAAGACTCTGCCTTCTCTCATTGAAGTTTACAACATTTAGGACCAAGATGATAGGCAGAAGAGCTTCGCTACGCGGCCTCACCTGCAGCATTTCAGGTCTCTGAGGCTCTTCCTTCACCTCAGGGCACCACGAGTGTCTGCTATGTTCAATCTGGTGCTCACAAAGGCAAACCAATTTGTTCCTTCTGTAACAAAGTTGGTCATATCGCTGAACGTTGCTACAAGAAGCATGGTTTCCCTCCGAGTTATGGCACAAGAGGAAAAGCACCTGAAAAGTTTCAGAAACCACCTACTGGAACTTCTCAAGTCAATCTCTCTACCGAACCTGATGACAAGCCTGCTCCTCTTGATAACTTGATTGGTCATCTATCCAAGGATCAAATCCAGCAGTTCATTGCTCTGTTTAGCTTTCAGATTCAGAACAATACTCACATCAACTCCTCTGGTACCGGTGAAGCCTCCTCATCTCAACATATCAATGAGATTTCGGGTATCAATTTCTCACCATAAACCTTTTGTTTCATTGGTATTCTCATTGTTTCCCAAAACATGCTTAATAAAGGTTCATGGATTCTGGATTCTGGTGCTACGCATCATGTATCTCATGACAAAGAAATGTTTGTCTCTTTGGACACAAACATTGCAAGTTCTGTGAATCTACCTAATGGTTCAATGATCAAGATCAGTGGTGTTGCAAGCATACAGTTGAATAAACACATTCTTCTACGGAATGTTCTATTTATTCAGAGTTTCACTTAAACCTCATCAGCATAATATTGTATGATTTTTCGTCCATTATTAATTATTTGTCATTAAACATACGATATCTCACCTTTATTAGTTCCAGAAGGTTTGCAGAATCATTAAGTCTGGACGATAGGTCTTCCTATTGGTTGAAGAAAATAGCTTCATAATGCAAAATAGTTTCTCTACAACTTTTTTAATAAAAAAAGAAACAGCAAGCAAAGAGACGACATCACTAGTTTTCAAAAATGTTTCGATTTAATCCCTATCTGGTTTTCTATAGCCTCCTAAAGTGCTCTTCCTGCAGCTTCTAACATGAAAATTACTCTTTATGGAACTCACCGTTCTGTTGTACTAGTTTATAAGCGCCATCAGAGAAATATTCAATTGTTTTATAAAGAAAATAAGTTAAAAACTAAGGTGGAATAGTCAGAGCCGGATTTGAGAATTTGGGGGCTTGAAACATTTTTTAAGAATTCGAAAATTTTTGGGGGCCGAAATGAATTTTTGGGGGCTTAAATCTATGTAAAAATCTCAAAAAAAAATTGGGGATCGAGGCCAATGTATTCGGCTGTCCCCAGATCCGGCTCTGGGAATAGTTAAATATTGAAAGATAGGTGGGGGGGNTAAAAATTATTTTGAAGAAAGAAATTTAACTTACTGAATAATTCATCTTGCAGAACTCAGACATTAAACATCAGATAATACATCCATCACAAATAAAACTAAATTTAGTGT
This sequence comes from Erucastrum elatum, assembly GCA_900406325.1. NCBI lineage: Eukaryota > Viridiplantae > Streptophyta > Magnoliopsida > Brassicales > Brassicaceae > Erucastrum > Erucastrum elatum. The sequence goes on from OVBX01007550.1 coordinate 7,895, forward strand.
TATTTCCAATTTCGAAAATTTCAAGGATTTGTACACCTTGAGTAAAGGAAATAACCACTTCGAAAATAACATGCATCAGATAACAACCTTGAGCACACACCAGCGTACTTTCATAACTAGCGTAGAATTAGCAAGCAGTTTACATACAAACACACAAAAAAACTCTAGTCATCTCCCAAAATCTTAACAGATCACCTCAAAAATCTTTGGGCTTTCTCCAGAACTGTTAACTCTAGTAATGTAAACCTGAAAAAAAAACCAATCACAAACATCAGTTATTAAATTTTTTTTACCTACGATAGTGTTTGGGTAAAATACCTAACACGGTTTACGAACCTTAAAGACGGTAGGACGAACTAACTCGAAAACAAGTGCATCACCATATACTAGGTTGTGAGAAACCGCAAAACCCAACCATCCACCACTAAGTCCAGTCCTTTTCGCTAAGTACACGGTCTCAAACTCCTCGCCTTCTTCATCAATCAATGTTATGATACCATCTTGTTTCTGCAGAAATGAGCTGGAAGACCCTGTTTTGTAACAACAGAATATATAATTTTTTTTGTTAGATTATGACATTCAAATGCACATACAAGTATTTAATTCCGAAAGTTGTCATACCAGCCATAAACCACCAGACACATGTGACTGAAGCATGGATTTTACAAAACTGGGGAAGCGGTTCCCCAAATCAGCCTGCAACTTCTCAGCTTTTGAAAAGGCCTTTTCTCTTATTTCTTCAGAAACATAAACTCGATTCCACAAATCTCTCCTCTTGGACATCCTAAAAGGCGGAATCAAAATGTATATATTGAGAAATGTTTTCCGAAAAGAAGAAAGTGAGTTTTCAAAATTTCACCTTATGGATATCTGCACTCGTTGAACATCAACATGTTTGATTTGGAGAACAAAACACCAAAAAAAAAATTAAGAAAAAAAAACAAATTCATGAGACGACCTAAAACTCAAAGGAAAATCAATCAGGAGATTTGCTTCTTTGTAAACAGGAGAAGAAGCATTTGAGATACGGCTAGAACGACGAACAACCACAAGCTGTTTCTCTCTTGCCAGATTTGATTTCTTCATCTGCCAGATTTGTATACAAACACCCAAATATTCAATCAATCAATCGTATGCACAAAATTTATAAATTAAAAAAAAAGGGAAAAGACAAGGATGAAAACCGGAGAGGTTTTGACAGAGTTTAAGCGGAGCTTTTGGCAGAGATTTGGCAGATTCAGAGCTTCCATTCGTTTTTTCTTCTCTTCCACTCTTCTCAGTCGAAATTCTTCGTAAAGAGACTGTCTAGCAACAACCATTTTTTCGTCAGAAGCCAAACTCGTTTTTTTTTTCCTTTTTTTGTTTTTAATTCTGTTATCGGTAGTGGAGAAACAAAAAAATTAGTCGACCGTTGGTAGCTTAACTCATTAATTTGAATCGTGCCACGAAGCTCTTTAAAAAATTTAAAGTCAATTTAAGATCAGTGTATCAGACCAAAGCTAGGACCAGAATATAAAAGCCCAACTGAATTCAACCTGATATAAAATAAATATTAAGATTTTTTTAGGCCCAGTAAAGTGAATCTCGATTTATTTGAACCGACTAGGGTCGGCTCGCCCTACAGACAGAAAGTGAGAAAAAAAACTATTTATATGAATTTACATTAATTTTATAAAGCATTTTTTAAAAATGTTGTTGATTAAAATTAATATTATAAATAAAAACTAGAATTCAGAGATCATGTTGTTATTTTTAATAAATATTTTAGTCTATTTCAAATAAATATTGTTTGTCTGAATTATAAAATGACAGTAAAAACAATCTAATATAATAGGATTAGTGATGCACTTCATGTGTATATAATTATGCAAGAAGTGCATATAATTATGCAACGATCATGCCAGATAAATATGTAACGGAAACGCTTATATTATCTAAGCAAAACAATCTTTTATTAGTGTGAGTCGTTTGGTCTGTGTAAGTTTTAACTAAAATGTGATAGTTTTTTTCTTCAAACGAAAATCATACATCAACCTTCCTGCCACTCTTTAAATTGAAAACGGTCTGTCTTATTAAATAGGTTTGGAATTTATTAGATAGATTTAACTATTAATTTAGAAGCTATTAATAATGTGGAAATTTTCGTCATGAATTAACAATATATTTAAATTAAATGATAATATTGCATGGATGTTTTTTATAGAACCCATGCTCATATGTTATAAAGAGCTTATGATGCAGATGCGTGTAATTATTTTGCAAAATATATTTGTCGCAATGGTGTATTAACTTTGAAATAAAGCCTTTTACCGTAAAAAAAGGAAGCGTCACTACAAGAAATTTGAGTATTAGTAGCACCTGAAAAACGCTATCATATTATTTTCATAGCGTTTCGAAGAATGTCGTGACAGCCGCAGCTATAATAGATCCACCGTATATAGTAGCATTTTTCGCGTGCTGTAAGAATATAGAAATATTATAGCATTTATGTTTAGTTATACTAAATCATTTTAGTAACACCATAATTTTGCTATCACATGATTTCTTACGGCATTTTTCATGTGCCATAACATAATTTATAATAACATAGTTATAATGCTATAATTAAATATTAAATATTAAAAAAATATATTAATTGTTTGGATTAATTAAATTAAATAATTTATTAAAATAATTTTAGTTGACAAAAAAAATAAATTGGTATTTTTATAAATTGAATTTTGGTTTACATTGGTTTACAAATACAAATTGGCTTACAATTATAAAATTGGTTTACTAATTAGGGAGAATTGCCAGTTGTGACTCAAAACTTGGAGTCAAACCCAAAACAATACCCCAACT
>OVBX01007551.1:0-10733 GCA_900406325.1 Erucastrum elatum
AACTAAAAATGGGCTCTTGTGTTTTTTGTATTTGAGCCTAACGTATTGTTGTTTTTTTTTTAGTTTAGAAAAGCCCAATTTCGTATTGGTTTGAGCCAAACATATTGGTTTCGATTGCAATTAACAGGTCACTAATTTTTGTGATTTTTGTGATTTTTGTTTTTGTTTTTGTTTTTGATTTAGTAAAACACAATTAACAGGTCACTAATAACATGTAACTATTAATAATTCTTATTGGATGATTTTCCATGCCCATGTAGATACTCTTAAATCCTTCAAATAAGGATTATTAATAGTATAGGATAGAATGTAGTTTGGTTCACTAAACTATCCAATGTTTATATGATTTCTTTTGTTAGTTTCAACTGCCATTGAACTACAAAAGTTATCTTACTTAATTACCGGTCAGTCTTATCATGCAGTTTGAAACCATTATTCAACTCAACGCTTAAATTTTTTTCTGGTCAAACTCTTATTTGGTGTATGTATGATGTAAACATCACGAATCTAACGATTATCCCAGATTAAACAATCTCACGTTTCAATAGTTTGTGGAGAAAACTTAGTTGTTTAATCTATTAGACTGTTATATAAAACTCGAAAACGACGGACTTGATTGGGCTATTTTTTTTCTTATTCGTATTTTGATCATTCCACGATCTTTTGGTGTCTGCACATGATCGGTCGTTCAACAACCTAACTTGCACACACAACCAACCAATCAATAAATTAGAGAAAAATCATGAATACCACGTCACGACCAAGTCCATTGAAACGACAGTGTCTTAAGACAACCAAAATAACCCGGAACCAGTCCAGCATGGCGGTTTGACAAACAAATCGGAATATTTATTCCACTCTCACGCGCCAATCTTCCAATCCCTCAGCTATACTGTCAATGCCATATCATTACTTCTGCCACTCTTTTTCTGGTTAATCATATTCCCTTTTTATAGGTTTAGAACTTAGCATTTGATCACTCAAAATATATATGATGGAATGAGCTTGCAACATTTTCTTGCCTTTTAAGGTTTTACTAGAGCTTAATCCGTGCGACCGCAACAGTGTTTATTTTCATTTTTATAAATAATTTTTTTTTTTGTATAAATTAATAGTTTACAAGTATTTTATAATTGTTAATATATCATTTTAAAACACATTAATTGTGTTGATTACATCGAGTGATTATATTTTTCTTTTAACTGTAAATTATATTACTCATATTTTTATCATATAAATTTATGTATTTGATTTTTTTGATATATTTGATTTTCAATAGATTTTATTTAGAAAATATGCTACCAATAATGCATTAACAAAAAAAAATATTTTTCTATAAATTAAATAAATAATTATTTATGTGGTTTTAACTTTTTAGGTATTACTAAATAAATAATTAAAATATAACTACATATTTTTTTAAAAACTCATATTTAAAATTTAGTAAACAGATACCCTAATCGGTTTATATGACTTTTACATGTTATTTTTCGTTTATGTAATAAATTATTGTTTTATGTTTAAATTATTCTATATACATTATACTGGCTTTATTTTTATTATGTCATCAAAGTATATATTATAATATTTTATAATAATTCATATCTATTGTTAATTAGAGAATTTATTTTTAAGAAAATTTGAAATAAAGTAAAATTTTGGGGAACTATGTGATTATAAAAGAAATTTATTTCTACATATATTAAAAAAAATTGGGAAAATACATTTATATGAGATTTGAATTTGAAAACTGCACCATTATTTATTTATTTTGAGAACAATACTTATGTATACGTAAATTGACTAAATTGTCCAATCTAGATATTTAAAATTATTGTTATATAATTTTGTTAATAGTTATTTAAATATTTAAACAAAATAATATTTTATTTATTCTCTTTTTGAAAACATGACTATCAAATCTACAGAAGATCTTTTTAGGTATATCTTAATTTATTTTGAAAAAAAAACAAAATAAGTGTCTTCTTCATCGTATCTTCTTCTTATTTCTTGTAGTTTTCCATTTCTGTGAAGCATATATATCTTCTACTTTCTGTTTTTTTCTTTGGTTTTCCATTTTAATTCGTTGTATATATTATTCTTCCTTTAATACATTCACATATTTTTTTTATTCTAGCTTCTTTTACTAAATCGTAATTTTATGAGTGATATCACAGCTGAAATCGTAGAAGAAATACATCCAAACAAAATCTGAGTTTAGAGAAGATCTAAAAACTTGAGGATAATCACAACAAATCAGGAGCTGCCCCTAAAAAATGACCTGAACATGGAGCATAATGTTTTCTTACAACTTAGAAAGTGCGTGAACATTTTCCTACGAATGATTCATCACAACAACACAATATCCAAATGTACAAATATGATATCAGTTTGTTCATGTATTTATAGTATATATGATCTATGTAAACATATTGGAAAACATTCATTAAACTAATTAATATCTATAAAAACTACTCTTTTTATATTAGAAAAAAAAACTAGCACTCACTAACAGTTGGTATTGTATTTTAGAAAAAAAACATAAACAGACAGTCTTCATGTACGTCACAAAAACATCGTTCTTTGTAACATCAGTAGTCGTTGCATTACAAATTAAACTTGGAGGTATAACAAAAAGAATAAATTATAAATTATTGATCTAATATATAATGCAAAAGGTTACATGTAGCATGATGAATACAATTTTTGCTTACAACGTAATTGTGTAAGTTGTTATGTAGATTTTCAATTATTTCAGAAATTTATCTATTTGTTATCTTAAATCAGTGACATGTATTTATTTCAAATATATAATTATTTCAAAACATAAATAATTTCGATTTTTTTTATTTTGATATTAGTTAGGATAAAAATGTCTTTTCATATAGAATCAAGTTTAATTATCAAAAATAAAAAAATAAGGTATATTTTTCAAATTATAAGTCACAAATAGGGTAATTTCCAAATTATCCCTAAAAGTTATCTAGTAATTTTTTTTATTATTTGAGACATACCAATTACGAAGCTCCTAAATATATGGAATTTGAATTTTGAAATATTAATTAAGTTTAAGATTTATCATCAATTTGTTGTAGATTCAGTTTTGGTAATAATGTGTTAAATTAGTAAAAGATAATTCATGCTTAAAATTAGGATAAATTATTACTTCACTGACATTGAGATGTAAATAATTTAAAATTTTAAGTGGTAATTTATAAATGTACTTCTCTTTTATAATATATATATATATATATATATATATATACAGAATTTTAAATAGTTATTCTTCACATTATTCTTAAAATAATACACACTGACACTAAATATTTTTTGATATTAGTATTATAATGAGAATTAGAAAGATCAATAAACCTATCATTCTAGCTTATTAATTTTGTATCATCATATGAAACTAAAATTTTATTTTGTATTGTTACAAAAAATATTTAAATTAATTAAATGTTAGAATATTAATTATATATAAAAAATAATTTAAATATAAAATATAGTATATGTCCTAAATTTGATTACATATGATTATTTATATATTAGTTACAATATATAATTACATATTATTTTGAATATTGTTTATAATATTTCTTATATGTAAGATAAATAAAATTTATTATACAACCATATTTATTTAGTGACTACTATTTTAATTTAATGGCTATATTTAAGACGATTAAAAATTTGCATTTTAACACTAATAGTTATATTTATTTTGTACTAGATATTATTGATAGTTTTACTTGCACCATCTTATATATATTACTTATAATGATTTGCGTACAAGATTTTAAATTTTCTTGTAACATTTTTATTAATTATAGTTTCTAATTTAAAAAAAAATAATTATTTTTTTCTATTAACATTAAAATAAAATATTCCGTCAGATCACTCTACAGAAGATATGAAAAAAATATTAATAAAAATAATTAATATAATAAAAATGATCAATATAGAAATTTGAGATGAAAAAATTGTATTCAAACTATATATTTTCTTACATGCCAAAATCTGATGTTCTAAATTAGATTCGAGTACAACATAATAATGTTGAATTAAACTAAAATAAAAAATCTGATCATTTACAAATAGTGAAAGATTATAGATAAAAATTCTATTTAATTTATAAATATGCATATAAGACAGTTTTATTTGCTCTTTTTAATTATTTTATAAACTTCATGTCTAAATATTTAATTTACATCACTAGGTGATTTTCCCGTGCTCATGCACGGACCCAATAATTATAAATTAAATATATTATAATAATTAAATGATATTATTTTAGTTTAAAATTAATTTATAATTTGTTTATATAGTTTATATTAATACTAATATATTAATTTAATTATATATAGGATTTTAGATATTTTATATCTAATATGTTTTGTTGCTTTCATAGTCGATTTAGTTATCATTTGAGTTATCATTTGGACATATTATAATTCTTTCTATTTCTTTTTTTTTGGTAGGAAATTGGGAGAAAGCCTCCCAATATTTATTAAAACATAAAACTGAAACTACAATCGAGTTTGTCATGGCCGTTGAACACCATCAACATCCTCTCGCAATAAAGTATCAACCTCTAAAGGCATATCCTCAAAGCTATGAAAACCAAACGGTAAAGAAAATGCCAGGTTAGCCAACCATCAGCTAAGTAGTTTGCTTCCCTGAACACATGAACTATCCGGACCAACCAGTCCCTTGTCAAAAAGCCATGGCACAATCGTACCAGGAAAGACAGCGGGTGAGTATCTCTAATCCCTATCGTCAGAAACTCCACCACCATTTTCGAATCCACTTCCAACTCCAACCTTCTTATACCTTTCTCCCAAGCAATTACCAAACCATAGTATACTCCCCATAGCTCCGCCAAAGGAGCGGAACATATCCCTATGTTAAGAGCGTATCCACAATACCACTCGCCATCTCCATTTCGTATTAAACCTCCTGCAGAAGCAAGCCCCGGGTTCCCATGCGATGCTCCATCAGTGTTAAAGCTTCAACTATCCCACTCGAGGAGACTTCCATCCTACCATTAGTTCAACTCTGCTACCAATGTTTCTACTTCCCTGTTCCACCTCGTTTGCTAACCTCACTTCTTTAGCCAAATCTCGCAGAAACTTCACACGATCTCTCCACAGCCGATTCTCTCCAAAAACATTACCACATCTCCACTTCCATCCCCACCAAACAGATAAAGCAAACAGCGTGGCCCAATGATTCCCACTCCCTGTATCATTATCACATAAATTCTTATAGATCCATTCGAACAAAGGCATCGCAAAGAATATATGTCTCTTCCTAGCTGGGACAAATCTGTTCCATATTCCTGTCATCGCTGGGCAATCTCTAAGAACATGTAATATCGTCTCTATTCCTCCTTTGCAAACCTGACACAAACCAGTCCCGCTAAGATGTCTTCTATGTCTCTCCGCGTTTGTCATAATCGCTTGATTTCCAACTAACCAAAGGAACACCTTAACTCTCTCAGGAGCCACAACACGCCACACCCTTTGAAAAAAGTGCCCCATGTTTGGCTCTGGATTGTCATTGCGAGTAAGTAACTTATATGCAGATTTCACTGTGAATTGCCCATTTGATGTCTGTCCCCAAGCTAGACAATCCTTTGCACCAGTAACCACATCCACCACTACTGCTGCAAGTTCCAGCCGTTTCTCTTTTGTTACAAATGGAGCGATTCTCGTTTGATTCCAACCTCTTCCTTCCAACCACATTTCTCTGGCTGTAATATTCTCGTATCCTCCTAGGAGCTCTGCAATCATAGCTGCATCAAGTGAATGGCCTGAGAGCCACTTATCCGTCCAAAATTTAATACCTCTTCCGTCACCAATTACCCAACTATGTCCAGGAACAATTACTTCCTTTATCCCCATTGCCACACTTCTCCATGTAGAAGAGACATTCCTTCCCACTGTCATCCAGGTCGCATCATGGATATCACCTATTGCATATTTACTACGCAAAACTCTAGCCCATAAGCTCTCCTTATCGTAGAGCAAACGCCATCCCACCTTTGCTATTAGAGCTTTATTTATCTCTCTCGACACTCTGATCCCCAAGCCACCATCTTCTTTTGGTTTGCAGATTTTATCCCAAGAGACCAAATGTTGTCCGTTCCCCCCACACAAAGCTCTTTGATAGGCAATTCAGTTTCTCAAGTGTACTAACTGGTAGTTGTATTGTACTCATCGAATGCACCGGTATTGAGGACAAGACAGACTTAGTCAATGTTATCCTTCATGCCAGACTTAGCGTCTGTTTCTTCCATCCCGATAACTTTGAAGCGACTTTCTGAAGCACCTCCCCAAAGATATCTTTATTTATTCTTTTCTGTAGAATCGGCATCCCCAAATACTTTCCCAAGTCTCTCGTAGATGAAATTCCACTCTCTCGGCTGATCAGCTCTCCCCTCTCTCTAGTCACATTACTTGAGAAGAATATTTTAGACTTCGGAAGACTGACCTTTTGGCCAGACGCCCTGTAAAACCTCTCCAACACTGCTCTTATCACTCTTATTTGAGACACTGATGCCTCAGCAAATAAGATTAGGTCATCCGCAAAACATATGTGTGAAAGTTGCGGTCCACCTCTCGACAATCAAATTGGTTTCCATTTTTTATCCTCCACTGCCTCCTCTATCAAGTGACAGAACCTTTCCATACACAACACAAACAGATATGGAGATAAGGGGTCTCCTTGTCTAAGCCCTCGTAATGGCTTAAAGAATTCTGTCTTCTCTCCATTCCACAAAATACTCATCGAGGGACCAGTCACACATTCCATAATTCGACCAATCCAAGCTTCGTTCAGACCAGCTACCCTTAACGTGTCTTCCAAGAAGTCCCAACGCACCCTGTCATAAGCTTTCTGCCCCTGTTTTTTCCGCATTGAGTGAACAGCTTCATGAACCACCACAATATTATCAGCGCTCAATCTGCCTGGAATAAAACTGGCTTGGGCAGGACCGATCAATTTCTTCATGACCCCTTTCAGTCTTCCGACCATGGCTTTCGTGATTGTCTTGAACAACACGTTGCATAGACTAATAGGACGGAACTGTGTAATGTTCTCTGGTTTCATCACCTTCGGAATCAAAACAACCAGAGCGTCATTAGTCCCTTCAGGTAACTTCCCAGTTTCAAAAAAGAGGCAAGCAAACCTAACCACTGAGGCACCTACTGTCTCCCAGCACCTTTGATAGAAGACCGGCTGAAAACCATCAGGTCCAGGCGCCTTAAAACTACCCATGGCTCTAACCGCTCTCTCCACATCCTCTGCAATGAAGGGTTTGTTTAAGATATTATGGTCTTGGCTAGACAGATTCACAAAACATCTCGCCGGCAGGCCCTGCGCTTCGATGTCAATCCCTTCCAGCGAGTATAACTTCTTGAAGTAGCTCACTGCGAGTGCCTCCAGTTCCTGAGTATCTGAAACCCAACTGTTATCATCTCTTTTCAGCGTCTCCACTCTATTACGCCTCCTACTGATAATTGTTGACGTATGAAAGAACTTTGTGTTTCTGTCCCCACAAACAATCCACTTCTCCCGTGATTTTTGAAACCAGATAAGTTCTTCTTGTTCAAGAACTATCTCAAACTCCTTAAGGAGTTCACCTTCTCTCACCAATAATTCATCGGTTTGAGACTGCTCAATTCTCGTCTGTATGTTTTTAATCTCCGCAACTAACATCTCCTTTTTCTTCTGAACACTCCCAAAAACCTCTTTATTCCAATTTCGCAGAGTTACTTCTAGTCGCATTAACGCTTCTCTAGTGTCGATCTCGGTCCCAAGAAGCTGTTAACATATCCTGAAATTCACTATGCTTCATCCATGCCGCCTCAAATCTAAATGGGCGTCTACAGGCATTGCCTTTAGTAGCTGGTGTAAGCTGTAAATACAATGGGGCGTGATCCGAGGCCAAGAATGGTAGATGTGAGACGATGGCCTCTTGCCACTTGAGTCTAGCCTGAGCGTAACATAGTACTCTATCTAACCTCTTAGCAACAAAGGTGCTTTATGTCTTCCCTTTGATTCCCACTGAACCTCATATCTATGAGTGACATATCATTAATCCAATCACCAAAAGTTAATGAATCGTTAGACAGACTCCCATTCCCACCACTTCTTTCATCCAATCTCACAATCGTATTGAAGTCCCCACCTATAAAAACCGGACCATCCGCATTGTGAATTACCTCCCCTAATTCTGCCCATAAGCCCCTCCGACGGCTCGGTGTGGGCGCAGCATACACAACAATCAAATTAATTACCTCTGTGTCATTCCCCACTCGAGCGTAAATAAACTGATCTGAGGACTTGACCACCTCAAGTTCTCCTACCTCTGATCTCCATAGCAACCATAAGCCTCCGCTCTGTCCACACGCATCCACTCTAAACGAGTTTTCAAAACCCAACCCACAACAGATTCTACCCGCAGCCGCTCCACAAGCATGAGTTTCAAAGACAGCGAGAATATATGTACTAAATTTCTTCACCAAGTATCTGATCGATCTACGAAACTGAGGTTTATTTGCCCCCCCCCCTCCGGCAATTCCAAAGAATGCACTTCATCAAAAATTATAATCCACAACTAAAATCGCCGGGGCAACTTGTTATGCCTCCATAACCTTTCGGGTTTTCTCCCACCAGACCCCTACAAGCTTCCACTTCATCGAGATGTGTAGTCTCTGGAAGTACCAATTTCATATGATTGTCTCTCCGCTCACAATCTTGATCCAGGTGTTTCCCATTCTCATCCAAATCCCCATTACCGACGAAAACACCACCTGGCCGACCAACACTTTCCTTCTCGATTCGCAATCTCTTTCCACTCTCCGACAATTCAATATCTCCTCTAGCTGGGCCATAAACAAGTCCCCGTGTAGGCCCAACAGATTTCAATTCGGGCTTTTGGATCTTTAGACTTCTTAGGTTGCTCGCCTTCTTTTCCTTTGGGCCCAATCGACTTATCTGTCGATTCCCTTGTTTCTCCTTTGCAGCAAATGGCACGACCTTCTTTGTTGCACCAAATATTGTGGCCTTCTCAAGCACTTTACCCAAGTCACCCGAGTTTAAGTTTATCGTATTCTCGTTTTCTTTATTCTCTTCCTCTCCCCTAACATCCTCCACCATCTCCTCCTTGTCCCCCTCTTCCTCCAAACTTCCAAACCTGTTCGATAATTTTACTTCCTTCCCCGTACCACCAACACCATTACCTACCTCCCTTACTTTACTTCCTGCCATACTGTTTCCATCTCTCTTATGCGCGAGTCCCTCTATCTGTTTGTTTGCTCAGGGATTCTCCTCGCATGTCTAACTTGAGTGAATTCTGCCTCAATTCCTGTGTTCACAGTACTCTCCTGATTTATGATCACTCGACTCGATGTAGGGGTAGGAGTATGCACCCTAGCCGTGACATTCCTTGGACATGCATGAACAAGGTGTCCATACATCCCACATGTTGAGCATATAGCTGAAATTCCTTCATAAGAGACGTAATACCTCTCACCATTAATCATCACTGACCCCTTTAATGGTTTGTTCAGATTAACTTCCACGCAAATTCTCGCAAATCTCGCTCTCTCGAAGTTCAGCGTTGTGCCATCTACCTTGATCGGGCGTCCTAGCCCCTTCGCTATGCCCATCAGTATCGTCTTGTGGTAGAAATTGACTGGGATGTCGTAACTATCTCATCTTTCAACGGATCGAACTTAGGAGTCCATGCTTGTACCATAAGGTTGCTACCAAAAGCTCTCCATGGCCCCCCTGATAGAGCCGCCATATACTCCTCCTCCAACTCGAAACATACCATAAAAAAGTGTCTAGGGAGATCCATGACGAACATCGACCCTTTAGGTTTCCATAGTTCTCGTAGTTTTCTGCTAAGGTTCGAGATCGGAACATTCCTCCCCAAAACCCTAACAATCATGCAACCTTTCCACAGGCTATTCATAGCCGTCAACACCTCGTCTCCTATTGTTATCACCGGCTCTCCGTCCTCACCATTCGGAAACTCCAGTCGCAATCTCGACTCTACAAACTCTTCCCCCACAACCTCCTCCGGGGCAGGCATTCCTCCCGCGTTCCCTCCTACTACTTTCTTCAGCCACGAACCAGGAGCATCCGAAGGATCCCCTGGCGGTCTTTTTTTCTCTCTGATATCCTCCATTGTAGCATCCTTCCCTGCCTCGCTCGAAATCTCAAAATCTCCTCCCAAAACTCTAGCCGTCATTCTTTTCGACCAATTCAAATTTCTATGACAAGTTAAAAAATGCTGTTTTCTGTTAATTCTTTCTATTTCTTTGAATTCAACTACAACATTTTTTATTCTAAATATATTAATATTTTGATTAGTTCTCTTATTTGCATTTAGGTTGAATGTTTTCTTAGATATGTAGTAAAAATGTGCATTTTTTTAATATCTCTTAAAATATGCAGTAAGAATATGTTTGTTTTTAAGAAATTATATTATATAACTAAAAGATAATTTATAGTTTTTCTGGAGTTGTAATATATTATAGTCAACTAAATACATGAAAGATTAAATATATAATATATATTTTACACAGTGTGAATATATATTATGTATTCATCTAATAAAATTGATAGATTTATAAAAATCAATTCTATTACTTTGAAAATATATATTCACACTGTGTAAAATTATGTTTCAAAAGAAAAATACTTATTTTTTTTCTAAT